>VMBQ01002857.1:0-72368 GCA_007657795.1 Dreissena rostriformis | reverse complement strand
GGTTGTATGACAAATTAAACCCTGATGTGCATACCATGGTCTAGTATCACAAACATACTTAAGTCAGCTTTACTTTGAGTTTTTCTCATTTTTAGCTCATCTATTTTTTGAAAAAAAATTATGAGCTATTGTCATGGCGTTGGCGTCGGCGTCGGCGTTGGCGTCGGCGTCGGCGTTGGCGTCGGCGTCCGGTTAAGTTTTGCGTTTAGGTACACTTTTCTCATAAAGTATCAATGCTATTGCATTCAATTTTATTTTTTCATTTTTAAAAGATAATGTAATAAATGACCACACCCCCACATTTTAGCTAAAATTGCCATAACTTCTTTATTTATGATCAGATTTGATTCATACTTTGACAAATAGATGAGCGGTCTGCACCCGCTAGGCGGTGCTCTTGTTCTAATTTAGAAATGACAGATTCATTCATTCAAGTATATCTTCAACATGTCTGTGACCTATGACTGTCTGTTGTTAGTTCCCGCTGAACAAGTTGACCGATCTGATGCGTGCAGAAATCTGTGCAGCAGGCTTCACGGAGGTCCTCACGTTCGCGTTGGTAAGTTTTCTGAACTATAATTTTTCTGTCATTTTTACATTTTGTTCTAAAAGTTAGTCTAAAGAACTATATCATTTTGTTAATCTGTCAGTCTTAACCAGTTTTTGGCAAATAAACAATAAAGTTTTAAAGTTTTTAATTTGATTTAATTTAATAATGATTTAATTTATAAGAATTACATTGTTTCTTGTTCTCAAGAAAATAATGAATGCTCAAATAAATATAAAAAAAAATCAATTAATATGTATATTCCACTTATTTTATAAAAATATACATCTTATCATTTGTAAGATTTCATCTTTTGTGTGGGGTGAGGGCTGTCAAATAAAGAAGTACTAAACTTTGGAGGAGGCAGTCAAAGAAGTACTAAACTAAACACATTTAAGGATTTTCAGTGATAGCAATAGTTGACTGCGGTGGTTCAATCTCAACTCACCTGATGAGGGTCCACAGCAGGGTTTGAGATGCTAAGTACACAGGGGTTCAATATCCCAGATGAACTTTTCATTATAGAAAACTTTATATTTTTCAACATGTTAACCGTTACCTAATCCACGGTATTGTTTCTCAGTGTTCAAGGGATGACATTGCAGACAGGCTCAGGAAGGACATCTCCACCACCAATGCTGTGCACATTGCCAACCCTAAGACCCTCTCCTTCCAGGTGAGTTGTTTGTGGTGGGGGGAATTGTGAGAAAGAATTCACTGTGAGGATAATCTGGGAATTTGAAAACTTCGAAGGCTTCATAGACAATTCATGAAACTTGACAAAAATGCCCTCTATATTAAACCCAAATTTTATCAGTGTAACCGGGCATCATTTTAAAACATATTTTATCAGTTCGCACACAAATAAAAGATGATTATGAAAGTCTCTGGTATGCTGTACTTTGTCACCATGTCTTATGTCAAGAATACCTTATGATCCCCAGGTTGCTAGGACGACACTGTTGCCAGGGATACTGAAGACACTGTTCCACAACAAGAGCATGCCCCTACCTCTGAGACTGTTCGAGATTTCAGATGTCGTCTTGAAGGATGATAAGAAAGGTAAACATTCTTAGTTGCTGTGACTGTAAAATTAAATTTGCTTGCTTCGTTTACAAGTTCAAAATATATGTGGAGGGACATTAACTTACGGTCTTGTTATGCCCTCTTGGAAGAAGGCTTCATAGATCAGTGAGTCCAGTTGTATGTGTGTCTAAAAATTCCTGTTTCAGCCATAAATTGATGGATTTTTAAATAACTTTACCATTTTCACCATCATGAGACAACATGTTGCATTTAACACCCATCTCTTTTCAAAGGTCAAGGGCACACTTACAAGTCAAATTTGGCCATTGAACAGCTTAACAATTCCTGTTTCAGCCATTAATATGCCATATATAGATGAATTTTGAAATAACTTGGCACAAATGTAAACCATCATAAGATAAACGTGTCGGTTTTAACAACCGTCTTCTTACATCAAAGTCATGGTCACACTTATATGTCAAAGGTCAAATTTGGCCCTTAAACAGCTTGGACATTTCTTCTTCAGCCATTCTTTTGTTATTCATCGATGGATTTTAAAAGAACTTGGCTTAAATGCAATCCATTACAAGAAGGTGTGTAGCAACTACCACATGTCTACCTACGGTTAAGGTCAAGTTTACACTTATTAGAGTTCAAAGGTCCAATTTTGCCATAAAAAAGCTTGTCTGGACTAACATTTTCACTCATCATGCTATTTAAAAATACCTTACCACTAATAACCACCATCTGAAGACTGCATTTCTTGTATATAACCCGTCTCCCAAACACCGAGGTCAATGTCACACTTAAAGGTCAAAGGTCATATTTGGCTATCACACAGCTTGTTCCTGCTGTTACTTTGTAAGTGCTTATGGTTAGCTCTTGTGGACAACTTTAAGCTTGTTACTGTTTTTATGACCTAGTCATGATGAAACTTAGTCAGTCAGAATGTTTATCTTGATATAATCTGGGCCAAGTTCAAATCAAATTGTCCTGAAAAAAACTAGGTTACCCTCTCAACTCTAACACAAACTTTTTGACTCTCTAAAAGCCACGTTTATGAATCAATCTTGATGAAACTTGGCCAGAATTCCAAGTTCCTGTTAAAATCAGGGTCAAGTGGGGTCAAACAAAAATTCACCGGGTCAAGTCTTGGACAGTGTGTTCATTGAACGCAGGTGAACGCTTCAGGGCCATCATGGCACTCTTGTATAATAACTTCCCACAAATGACTCCAATGAGACTGAGTGTCTAACCCTTTGAGTGCTGGAACCGGATTTTGAAGGCCTTTGCAAACAGTTTGGATCCAGATGAGACACCACAGAACGTGGCGTCTCATCAGGATCCAAACTGTTTGCTACTCTGATAGTATTCTTTGAAAAAAAATCAAAGAAAATGCTAATTTTATAAATTCAGCAGACAACATTTTAGCAGACGACAAATTTCCCAGCATGCAAAGGGTTAAAGTCAAATTTGGCCATAACCAGCTTGTATGTGACATAAGTGGAGTTTTGAGACAAAAGTGGAAGGGGGCATCCATTCCCCGTTGACTAATGTCTTGATTGTTCATGTATTCATATTTCTTAGCGTTAATGCAAATGAGGCCTTCTTTTCCAGCAGGTATAACAGTTATTAAATGCAGAAAATTGAATTACGTTTTGAATTTGTACACTTTCCTTGCAAGATGTGGGTGCGAGAAACGAGCGCCACCTGGTTGCTGTGAACTACAACAAGTCGTCTGGTTTCGAGGTCATTCACGGCCTGCTGGACCGGATCATGCAGCTGTTGCTGGTTCCTCCAGCCCAGGACGGCACCGGATACTGTATACGTGCAACAGACGGTATGGGCTCAGTGATAATTAGAGCCGCGTCTTGGGAAAACTTGGCGTAATGCAAATGCATAAAGTGTTTTCCCGGATTAGCCTGTGCAGTCCGCACAGGCTAATCTGGAACAACACTTTCTGCCTAGACTGGTATTTCTTTCAGGAGTGATTTCCATTAAACTAAAAATACCATAAACGTGGACACTGTCGTCCCCCAAATCTGGGACAACACTTAACGCACTTGGATTAAGCCCAGTTTTACAAGAGCAAGGCTCATTGCATACATTCGTAGCGAAACTGGTATAACAATGGAGTAAGTTCTCTGGCACCTGATACTGTAATTTTCTGTAAACCCTTTAAGCGCTGGAACCGAATTTTAAAGGCCTTTGCAAACAGTTTGGATCCAGATGAGACGCCACAAAACGTGGCGTCTCATCAGGATCCAAACTGTTTGCTTTTCTGATAGTATTGTTTGAAATAAATCGAAGAAAATGCTAATTTTAGAAATTCAGCAGACGACATTTTAGCAGACAACAAATTTCCTAGCATGCAAAGGGTTAACAGGCGACAATGACTTAATAAGAGATACATTTTAAGTTATTACTCATTAAAACTATTATGGTTCATAAGAACTGTTTAAACACAGTAATAACCACAAAGACTGATGTCAAGATACCCGGTAATAACTAAATATTATTATAATTGGTTATTATAAAAACAAATAAATTATTTGTGATAACAGCTCTGTTCGCGCTTATTTCATCCTGTCAAAAGGTCATTAAATCAATGTTAAGGTAGCGTATCTGTAATAAACTCTTGCATTATTTTTTGATGTTGGCTGATGTCCGTATTCATAGAAAAGTGTATTCAAGTGTATACAACTACATTAAAAGCAATCTGGGTTACTTCATTTTTGGTAAAAATGTGGTCACATCAGCTTTTATGGAAAAACAATAATATTCAGAGAATGATTTGAACTATGATCATCTAAGTTTTTATGATGGTTTCGTGTGAGGAAAGAATGACGCCTATTGAATTTGAGCTCAACGGATCAAAATTCAAGGTAAAGGTTAATTTGACACTACCAAATTCACTAGATAAACGCTGTAACTATTCCATTTCTTTCAGACCCTACGTACTTTCCCGGTCGCTGTGCAGATATCATGGTTGGTGGAAAAAGTGTAGGAAAACTAGGAGTCCTTCACCCTGAGGTGATCACGGGATTTGACCTGAACTTGCCGTGTGCGGCACTAGAAATCAATCTAGAGGCCCTACAATAAGACGTTGTACTCAAAATGTCTCATATTTTGTGTTTTAAGATATTTATTGATGCAATGTTTAAACTCAGACAAAGGGATGTGTTCTACTTATTGTTTTTTGTTTAAATTTAAATACTGGTGCAGTTTTATAGATAAGGTGCATCTTTTTTTTCAGCAGTATGCTTTCTCATTTACCTTAAAAATAATAAATGGCTCACTTTATATGCGTTAGTATTTATAATTTTGAAATTTCTTGTGAGAATAAGTGGTTGTTTAATGCACTGCATGTTGCCACCAATGCACTCACCTTATTATTGTAATGTTGTAAGATAATAAAGACGTCTCCATAAACATTGTGTTATATGTGATTATGTATAATGTAATATACAAGTGAATCTGTCGCTCAAAGGGTCCCATTTACTATAAGTTACCGAGCATCTCTCCAAGAATTGCCTTTTCTTTCCCAGCCCCATACTATGGAAAAACACCAAAACGGTAAACATTTCTGCTTGGTCTCCAATGAAATCATGACATTATTTTTGTTGGTCATAATTGTAAGAATCATTAATCCCTATAAGAGTTCTTTCAAAATGATTCATGGCATTGTTAACAACAAAACTGGTCTAGCCTACAGTTATTTTCTTAGTTTTTAATATTGTCTACAGTGAACTTAGTAGTGTCTACAACGAAGCTGGTATTGCCTACAATGAAGCTGGTAACGTGGAATAAAGGCGTACTTAAAGGAAAAGCAGTAGAAAGACGTTATGGTGCTAATCTAAAAGGCGTATTCAAGTAAATTAACGCATTTGTGGAATATATTAAGAATTGCATGCATGAAATCAATTGGTAAAGAGAACTATAACGACTTCGTGAAGAAAATGGCAGTCCCTTATGCAGAGAAAATACAAAGCACAGCCTAGACTTCATGCTATAGTCATTATTGACTGCACCTGCACAGAATTACCACACAGTCATCGATGGGTTTTAAAACTGGCCACATTGGATCTATAACATCTTAGTTATGTCCCAGTTTTCGATTTAAAAACATCAAATTTTACCATTCAAAACACAACAAAGACGTTATTTCTTATCCAATTGAAACTAAACTTGCTTATACATGTAATTAATATTACCACGACGCTTCGGATAAGATTGATTTTGGCCCAGATCGGACTTTTGTGGCTTGAATTGTAGCCTCTTAGTTGGCAAAAATGCAGTGCTACTCGGTGTAATACACTTTATTTAGCGTTAGACATAAAACTATCGGACACGGTCATTTGTGCACTCGTCTTGAAGCGTACTGATCAGTTTAGGAGCACAACAAAATTGTTCAATGTTCGTTTCCTATTTGAAAGGATTTTGGTTTTCATATATTGGCAGTGGTCTATAATACCCTGCTGTTCTCTTGGAAGACCGTGGTTTGAATCCCGTCCTTCAATAGGCGAGTTTCATTTTGCCGGTTAGTTAAGTTGATAGAGGGCTGCTCAATGAGTATCACGCACGGCCACACGAATTGCGTGAGCGTCGGTCATAAAATAATTGGTTATTGGTTCTCATAATATAGTTGTTATGCCCCCGAAGGTGGGCATATAGTGATCGCACTGTCCGTCTGTCTGAAATTCCGTCACACTTTGCGTTTAGGTTTTGCGTTTAGGTTTCGATTTATTTTTAAAAAAAAATCAAAGCGGCGCAGTAGGGGGCATTGTGTTTCTGACAAACACATCTCTTGTTTTACGAAATAATGATACCAACAACGGGCCTGTTGTTGATATTTGGAATACTAGTAAGTCATCTCTGCTATAGCCACACGATGCAATTCTTGCTAAACAGTGCACAAGCATTGTCGACATTTGCATTTCAAAACACACCTAATACAAATATTAAATGGGTTGTGTTTAATTTAAACATGAGATTTAAAAAGTAAAACTTTTATTTTGAGAAGCGGGTTCTGTCAAATGTTATCCAATATCGATCAACTACAGTGAATACAACGCTTTGATTTAAAACAGCGGAAACAACGTATTGTTTACGGACATTGTCATTGACTTATCCACCATTACATAAATACCTGAATACAAGATGAAAACGGCGAGTATTTGAAATATTGGCCCGTTTATGATTAATTAAACAACGTAAATAATACATCGGTTTCTGACAGAGATATTTAAGAAACCTTTGTTCAATTGTACATAAATGTTCGGCTTCTTTATGCATTGAATTACAACAGCCGTCGGTGTTAATATGTTACGATGGATCTCTAATGAAAACATATTGAAATATGACGACTTTATGGTTCCATGATAGTTTATTTATGTCGAGCAATATTTTCGTTTGAAAGCATTCGTTATTTGATTTATTATGTTTGGTGAAATAAATGGACGTATGTAAAATGTTATAAAGAAAACTAGGCAATATAACTTCGCCTCCTTTATTCCGTCGATCCACTTCTTTGCTTGTGGGTGCTTATGTAAAGACAGTTATCCATCTGTACATACTATATTCGTTAAATCATAAACTCTCGATTGCATGTGACTTGCGTAGGTAGTTGATTTTTTCTGTACTCGTCTAAAATTACACATCTGTGGCACCGTTTTGCTCCGAAAAAAACACACGACAGTTTCACAATTCATTAAGTAGCAATAAATGCCTACTGACAATATTAAGAAATAGTTTCTTGGACGCAAATGCTCAGACATTGAAAGTTCAAATGACTCCGGAATTCGTCGGAAACAATCGGATAACCAGTGAAATGTTTACAAAACGACATTTGATGGGCCAGATTAATCGGCAATAAAACATTTATAAGTTTTAAAATGACTGCACATCTTTTATTAAATATTCAATTTGAATCCATATCGTTCGATAAGTATGCGTTTATTTGCAAATTTTAGAATTAAGAATATATGTAATACCATCTTAAGTTAAATAATGGTCTTTAGCGATATATGAATACTGTTCAAATAACACGGAATATTAAATGTATTTTTGGTGGTCCATTTAAGTAGGTCTCACTGAATGATTGCGTTATTTTAGGAACCATAACGTAGACATAGCTGTCATATTTCTGTTGTTCCATCCACTAGAAGAAACATATACTTTTTGGATTGGCATGTGTCTTAACTTTGTTATTCATAGCTGATACAGAAATAGTAAAGCATTCAAGCGCATGGCAATACTAATATGATGATTGGACTAAATGCTAGCACAAATACTGATATTGTAATACATATGGAATATAACGCAAGTCAAATGTTCCATGTGTTTGTATCAGTCGAGTGGCTTGTGTGATGACGTATCTCATGAGAGGCGGAGCCTCGAGTGTGAGACGAAATAGCGCAAGCCACGAAACTAATACAAACACTTGTAACAATTGACTTGCGTAATATTCCTTTTAATATAAACAACTTTGAATCATTTAAGTTAAAAAAAATGAGTTTAAGCTTTCATTATTAACCAAGAATGCTCTTATAATTTTCTGCATTCAAAGTAACGTCCGGCTAGTATGGTAATACGGAATTGGAAAACTAGCGAGTAGCAAAATACGGGAATTATTTCTGTGCAGTTGTATTTTACCGATTGATACAACTTGTATGTTTTGGGAACATAAAGCAGGTATATATTAAAAGTTAATATTTAGAGAAACGTTATATTATTCTGAAGTCAGCCGCCTTACTTTACATGAGATGAGTGTGCTCAGAACACGCCACATTTAAATAGTATACATACAACCCCAACATACACTTATTAAAACATCATTCTATGTACCTAACCAATTAATTTATGTGACAAAGCAGTCAAGTCTTCCTTTATATTTTCCAAAATAGTGTTGGCAAAAAGAAATAAAACTGGAGCATGTTGAAAAGGCACTATTGATAATATAATAAGGCATTAAAAGTACATTCGTATGCATATGTGCCCACATACACTTACTATAGGCCTCTACAAAGCAAAGGAATTGCAACAAAATGGCTGGAAATTAAGGTTTTTTGTCACGAAAAAGAATTAGTAAGTTGCTGCTCACATAAGGTTTCCTCTCCAGATGGTATCCATGTTTTCCCAACATGGTCATTAAAAACTTAAATTTCTCTACAAGAAATAGTTTTCTGGAGAAACCCTGCTGAGAGGAAATGGCAGACATGTGTAAGTTCGTATAAACCCTTTAATTATTGTAGTGGCTTGCAAATTAAAGCAGTTTTTCTCCCCTAAATGCCTGAAAATGGCCCATTTTGCCCGATCTTCTACTTCAGGGAGCCACATTTCGCTCATTTTTTAAGAAAATTTGTCAGGATTTTTTCTATATGTAGGCCAATACCTTTGTTATCAATGTTAATACACAGTTGTTTACAATTGGGCTTTGAATTTTTTTAATTTTTCGAATTTACTTACCCTATGTAAGTTCATGCAGAAATACACAATGCTGCTCGAATGGTATTACGCTGCTCACAAGGTATCGGGTTTCCTGGGGTGTTATCTGGGATATAATTGATTTAAATACGCAACCAATACAACGGGCTTTGACAGATATATTAAAACCCCTTTTGTTGCATTATGCCATAAATTGTGTGGCTTGTTTAATGCATTCAATTACAACAACCTTTGGAGTGAACATTTTACGATGGCTCTCTTATGAAAACTATTGAAATAAGATGAATGTATGCATCATAATTAAGTATACTTTATTGACGTTGAGCAATATGTTAGAGAGAGGCATTTGTCATTTGATAAATTTTAGAATCTGAACTATATTAATATAAAGACAAGAAAAGTGAACATAAATCTTCTTGGTTTATTCATCTGAAACTTTGGGCTAAACTGTCTCCTTTTTAGCGTTTCCGGAATCATATGTGTGGTGTTCTGAGAAAACTGGGCATAATGCTTGTGCGTAAATTGTCATTCCAGATTAGCCTGTGCAGTCCGCACAGGCTAATCAGGGACGACAATTTACGCTTTTATGGAATTTTTCGTTTAAATGATGTCTCTTCTTAGCGAAAATCCAGTTTGGGCGGAAAGTGTCGTCATGGATTAGCCTGTGCGGACTGCACAGGCTGATCAGGGACGACACTTTGCGCACATGCATTATGCCACGTTTTCTCAGAACACGACACATATTGCGGGTATTTTTTGTCAAATTATAAACATCATATCTCCTTTGTTAAAGAACGAGACATATTGAAAAGCAATTATTTAATAAACCGTATGAGATGTCAATACCCCATTGTAGAGTCTAATGAGTAAATAAAATAAGAATGTAACAGAACGTTTTCATTAAGAATGCATCACTAATGAATAAGTTCCATTATTACATATAAACATGGCAATGTGTAAATAAGATGCAATTGATTGTTCCAAAAACGTTGTTACATACATTCAAACTTGTGAATTAAAACAGGTTTATTTCAACATGCAAACATAACTTGTAAAACTGTAATTGTTTATCAGAATTGACGTAATTTAATGCAAACATGGCGCTAAATGGAGGCGTTAAAGTAAACACACCGATGTTTAAACATTTCTATACTCATTGAACAGTGTATTGATCAACCTTTTTCCATACTATTTCGGAGTATGTTTCGTCCAACATGCAAGCTTCGAAGCGCTGATTTGCCATATTGTTTACATTTGAGCCCCGCTCTAGGAAAACCGGGCTTAATGCATGTGCGTAACAATTCGTCCAGTTTGGCACATTTCTTACCCACTGAGTTCACATTGTAAGCTGTTTTTAATTATCATCAATTATCATCAATTATCATCGTCATCGCCCTCCTCATCCTTCTACTGCTCATCATATGCGATATCGAACAACTGAAATGTATACAGCGCTTTGATTTTACCCATATATGCCTAGCGTCTAGAAAAAAGGCCTTGGCAAACAGCGTAGACCCAGATGAGACGCCGCATGATGCGGCGTCTCATCTGGGTCTACGCTGTTTGCTTAAAGGAATTTATGTAAGAAATATTCTAAATATAGAAATAAATATACTAGACATCCCTAATTTTGGAAATAAATTGATCCAATTTTGAAGGATGGGAGAGTCCACTAGGCATTAATGGGTTAAAACATCGGCACAACGTTTTGTTGACGGGCATTGTCATTGACCTATCCAGATTTATATAAATAAATGAATACAATATGAAAACGGCGAGTATTTAAAATGTTATTCGGGTAAAGTATTTATTAAAAACGCACATAATACATCGGTTTCCGACAAGGCTATTTAACCCCTTTGTTGGATCTTACCATAAATATTCGGCTTCTGTATGTATTGCATTACAACAATCTTCGGTTTTAAACATTTTATGGTGAATCGCTAATGAAAACATATTGAAATATGACGACTTTATGGTTCCATTATAATGTATTTATGTCGAGCAAAATTTTCTTTAAAAGCATTCGTTATTCGATTAAAAATGTTCGGTAAAATAAAATCGCTGAGTGAATTTGAACGTACGTAAAATGTTATAAACAAGAAACCGTCGGAGACGGGTGTTGCTCCCAAAAGGTGTTTTTTTGTCACACAATTGCACTTTATATTCAGATCAAAGGAAACGTCTTGAGGGGCATAACTTTGGACAAAATAATACGATGGATGGTTTAGCAACTTAAAAGAACAGCAGATTTTATATTTTGTTTTCATGGACGTATGAAGATAAATTTCAAAGGGCCATAACTTTCTTAATAAATCATCTAACCAGAACCCACTAATAACATGCGCATCTCCTCAAGGTAGTAAAGCTTCCCATAAAGCTTCATTGAATTCCAGTCAGTAGTTGGGGAGAAATAGCCCGGACAAGAATTGCACTATATGTACAGTTAATGGAAAATTTCAAAGGGTCATAACTCTGTGAAAAATCATCTGACTAGAACCCGCTGATAATATGCACATCTCCTCTTGGTAGTGAAGCTTCCCATAAAGTTTCATTTAATTCCGGTCGTTAGTTGCTGAGGAATAGCCCGGACAAGAATTGCACTATGTGTACAGTTAATGGAAAATTTCAAAGGGCCATAACTCTGTGAAAAATCATCCGACCAGAACCGGCTAATATTATGCACATCTCCTCTTGGTAGTGAAGCTTCCCATAAAGTTAAATTGGATTCCGGTCATTAATTGCTGAGGAATACCCCGTACAAAAATTGTGCACGGACGGACGCACGCACGCACGCACGCACGCACGGACGGACGGACAGACGAAGCGGCGACTATATGCTCCCCCCCCCCCCAAAAAAAAAAATGGGGGAGCATACAAAGAAATAGCAATATAACTTCGTCTTTTTATACAGCCGATCTACTTGTTTGCTTTCGGGAAATATATAAATAACGACACTTATCCACCTGAACATACTTTATTCGTTAAATAATACAATCTCGATTGTGTAACTTGCGTGGATGGTTGATTTGTTTTCCAGACTCTGCTAAAATTACGCTTCCGTGGATTATATTTTTGCTCCGAAAAAACAACAAAAAGCCACAGTTTCACTTTGGGATACGGAATCTGCATCCTTTCCGAAATTTGTTTATATCAATCTTTTCAACAAATAATGTTGGCACTGTTTCACAATCCATAAAGTATCAATAAATCCCTACTGTAAATATTGACAGGTTTTTAAAAAGAAAAAACAATACTTTTGAAGGAAAGAAAACCAGCATTTCTGGCTTTGTCTACATGCATTAACACTTTAAACGCCCGCTTTCTCCGGAAATATTTACGTCGACGTAGAGTCGCAAACACACAAACGACAGCAATCGGGTAACCAGCGAAATCTAAACAAAAACACGTTTTGATGAGCCAGATTTAAAGGCAATAAAACGCATATAAATTTAAAATTAATTGATTTTTTTTATCAATAGTCGTTATTTCAAATCTTTTGGTAAGTATGTGTTTGTTTGCTAAACATTGCTATCATTTAACAGATTTAGCATCTGTAATACCATCTTATTAAAAGTAAACGAATTTGTCTTAAGAGCTGTAGCAAAAATAACCAAGTAAAAAAGGAATGTTGAACGGCATTTGTGGTGGTCCGTTTCAGTATGTGCGGCTGAACACTAACGTAACTTTAGGCACCGTGATGTTAACATATTATTTATTTTGTTCCGTCCGCTGTAAAATAAACGTGTTGCACTGCCACGCGTCTAACTATGTTTATTCATAGCTGATAAACGAATGCTTTTAACTCCAACACATATGATGATTGGATTAAATTCGAGCACACATACTGATTTTGTAATACAATTTAGTATTTATACATACCTTATATTTTACTTATTTCAGCCACCTTACGTGGAATTTAGCATGGGATGGTTGTGGTCAATCCTGTCATTGCTAAAGTTTGGAAAAGTGTTTCTACTTGATTACTTACGAACTTATGCTAGTGGTACACAAAATCATATACATTCTTCAAAACGTTATATCTATCCCTAACTGCAATTCTGTTCCTTCTAGAATAGTTTGTGTTTTACTTGATTATAAAACAAATGCAAAGTACAAAGAATTCGAGCTCTTGTCTAGCTCTTGTCATCAATCACCCCCNGCAACCAATACAACGGGCTTTGACAGATATATTAAAACCCCTTTTGTTGCATTATGCCATAAATTGTGTGGCTTGTTAATGCATTGAATTACAACAAACTTTGGAATGAACTTTTTACGATGGCTCTCGTATGAAAACTATTGAAATAAGATGAATGTATGCATCATAATAAAGTATTTATATCGAGCAATATGTTCTGAAGAAACATTTGTCATCGGATTAATTGTGTTGTGTACAGCTTTTTCAATAGTGTTAACATAACTATTTAGAATCTGAACAAAATTATTTAAAAAAAAAACAAACACAGAACTGATATCCATTTGATTTATTCACCTCAAACTTTAAATTAAACTGTCTTTTATTAAGAATTTCGGGGAGTCTTAAAGGGACATTTTGATAGTTTTTCAACAAATTCCAAACATCCTATCTCTTTTGTTAACGAACGAGACATGTTTATAAGCAATTATTTAATAAACCGTATGAGACTTCAATAACCCATTGTAGAGTCTAACCAGTAAAGAAATTGAGAATGTTAAAGAGCGTTTTCCTAAAGTATGCATCACTTATGAAAACGTTCCTAAGGATGTATTACTCCGCTTCTCGATCTCATTCACAGTGATTTATAAAGTGTGTAAATTATTAAAACTCGTCCATTGTTTGCTATTTGATGTACATGTACGACGCGCCTTCTGTTACTTTCTAATAAATACAGCCTTTATACAAATCTCTGTTATTCCAGCGCAAAAGATAACAATCAAAACACGCGTTTAAAATTTAATAACAAAACGTTAATACCTCCAAGTAAATAATGAATGATAACCCATTCAACACTTTGTTGTCTTTGATAATGCTCCGCATTTAAAAACGCCATGGCGGGAACTTATTATTTTATTTAATCAATATTTCCAATGGCGAGTTTTAATTTTCGCCCGATCATATCGCCAAACTATACCATTGTAATTCCATTGTAAATTCTTAATCTATAATCGCTCTGTCGAACTAGTACTTATGGTTTACGTATCTACCAATTGTTTTATGAGGATTTTTTATTTGGAATAATCGTTACAATAATCGATTAGTTTTAAGGTATTTAGACTGATTCGATTACAAAGCGGGGTGCTCTCGATTTTCACTTGGCAATGTGGTAATTAACATTGTGATATTTGTTTGACAATGCCTGTGTTTTAAATGAACTTAGAGTTAAGATTAGAGCAAACTTTTCATTGGCAAATGGAGAGCTAACATGTATGGAATTTCTATTTGGTTTATTATGGAATACTGAAAGTCAACGGTAATTATTTTATATTTGGTATATTTAACGTATTGAACAAATTATTGTTTTGACAATTATTAATTAGCTAAGATGTATTTGATGCAGTACAATATTTGCGATCAGCTTTTTGTTCTTAAAAAATATTTAATCGTGGTCTACTTAAAGAAGCTAAGTATGGTTGTTGTTTGTTTGAGAAACAATCGCAAAATGTATATATTTTAGTTAATATAACCGTCAAATTAAATACGGATACTGATATTTTTATAAGTTTTTTTAGTTTAGAGACAACACGCATGAAACTGTAAATATATTGAAAAAGATGTCCCAAACATGCATTGCAACTTAAATATGGAGCGAAACGATCATTTGTCTTTGTTGAGTAAGATATAGTAATGAAATGCGCTAAAATTTAAATAAACTTAAATTCGCAGATATGTATGTACTTAAAAAAACGAAAAATGTATCGTTCAAACTTTTCTCAATGAAAGATTAAATATTCGTGTAATACTATGCTATATTCTTTTAGGTTCCGATTCGGTTGGGTTGTTATCTTTTGCGTTCTGAAATGAATAGCTCTGAAAAGTTCATTATGAGTAACTAATGATGCTTATTTTTCACTTTCTGTTTGATCGTATTATACCGCGTCTGATATATGAAAATATTGATTATGTCGGGAGTTGATCAATGGTACTTTCGCCAAGCACGTTGGTGAAACTTTTCATCCATTGATGTTAAGAGCCGTATTCGAACGGATTTTCCTGATTTCTACAGCGTTATTAGCCAATAAATCGGATTAAACTTTATAAATCCTAAGTACATAATGTGCGTTGTAGTTTGTATTTGAAGTGTTTAATATATTCGCTATATTGGCATGACTTCTACCGCTTTGTACTTAAAACGTATTGATACGACAGAAATTCATAAATCCTTGTTTTCGTTGGACATTTGTAGAACCAGTCTTTAAAAAAATAAAAGATGCACAAGTTTCTTTAGGCTGCTGTTTGAATTATGCTGACAGTGCAAATTAGCAATACATGTATATGATCGGCGTCATGAGGAAATGGGTCTTATGCAATATTCGGCCAACGTAGCCTCAGTAAAGCCTGCGCATCCGCACAGTCTGATAAGGAGCTACACTGAGTGACTTTAAAGCGGGCATGGTAGAACCTCCCCAGACTGCGCGGATGTGCAGGCTGGTCTGGAGATACTCTGGACAAATATGACATAAGACCCATTTTCGCATGACGCGACTCAAATGCGTTTAAAGTGAGAGTTTTTTCATCCATGTACATATGCATTGGGAACTACAGCAAAGTTTGCTGTACCGTGAATTGTAAGCAAATGTATTATTTTTAATGACGATTAAATAAACTATGATTTAAAAACATAATTTGATGGGAAGGCACATAACATATTTGCATCAAGCATTTTTTTAGGAAAAAATGAAACAAAACAACTCTGTTTAATAGCACCCTTCCCTATATCATGTTCATTTTTTTGATTTATCATAAAAAATATGCATATAAATTAAGTATATTATCATTTGTTGTAATGTTGTATGCATCTCTATTTGTTAATATAAAGTTATTAATAAAGACACTCGCTCAGACAGTAACTTCTGTCGCTTTATTACAGTTATAGTCCAAAAGAGAAGAGAGAATACAGTTGTTGTTGTTGTTGTTGAGTATAAGCCAAACAGACCCAGCTTTCTATTCTTGTTAATACTTGTTTCCATAGTTTTAACGTGTTGTGCATGATAGTAAATACATTAAATACATATCAATATGAGCGGTGATGAATACAGTATAAAAATGGGGAAAGCTGCATCAAACATGCATATATAAATACAACGTAAAATAAAATTGAGGTACGTAAATGCATGTGCGTAAAATGTCGTCCCAGATTAGCCAGTGCAGTCCGCCACTTTCCGCTTTATGGTATGTTTCGTTTAAAGGAAGTCTCTTCTTAGCGAAAATACAGTTAAGACGGAAAGTGTCGTCCCTGGTTAGCCTGTGCGGCCTGAACTGACTAATCTGGGAAGACACTTTACGCATATGCATTAAACCCCGTTTTCCCAGAGCGAGGCTCATTTTTTTTTTATTGTTTCTCGTTCATCCAAACCGAGCTTGGATTTACTGAATAAAGTTTGATAGTCTACAAGGGTGGTTCGTTCGCTCTCAATGCTATCAAAATGTGTTTGTATTTATGAATAAATATGTAAATTTACTTAGTGATTATAGGTTTAAAGCTCGTTGACACTCGTTGATAGCCCAACAAGGGCGACAATGTTTAGCTTTGATGTTCGATCAACCATAATGCGCTACAATGAATTAATGGTCTTATGTGAAAAGGAACGTTGGGAATCGAACAGCTACACTTTCACTTAATGATTTTATTTATATGCAGGTATAACAGATTTAGGCGAGATTAGTTATTTATTTGTGGTGGCGGACTAGATATATTGTATTACGCGGATAGCAAAAAGTTACATGCTCCTGGCATTTCAGGAATAAAGTGTTAAACAAAACGAGAGGCCTCCTAACAGGCCGATGGTTAAATACGATTTGTTAATATCATTCGTACGTACATTATACGGATGCTATTCAGTGTATCATATGCTTTGGGCGCAAATATGTTTCGCTCGTTACCTGCGCGAATAGAAGAAATCGAACAATGTTTTATGGATACATGTAAGCACGCTGCGTATATTTGAAGCTAGAAATTTATATTTCACATAAACAATTGCACTTTTTATTGTAAATTTAAATGTTTACTTTAATTAAATTTCTTCTCTAGTGATCGTTTTAATTGCCCTTGAATATGGCTTCAGGTAGGCATGTTTGTACTCGATTTAATGACAACTCCTGTTTCGTAAAATCTGAAACGCAGGCACTTATCATTGTTTTAGGTCACCAGATCTACAATACATCTTACTGACCTAAGAACATTTATAAATATATATATATATACATATATATTTGTTTTATTTAGTGTTTTGATATCCATTTATCTATTGTTTTAAACAGTGTTAACCCGTTTAACTAGCGCGACGAGGAGCCTCATTGTGTCCATTAAGTGAAGTCATAACACGGCTGTTGTTTTTAACAAGTTATTTATTTTGATGATTNGGGGGGGGCATGTTACCCGAAAGAAAAAAACTTGTTTACGCCTAAGGCAAGTATCTAGTAAAAGGGAAGATGTAATATGGATTTAACATTATCTCATAGAGTGTCGTCAATGTCAATGTAATTCATTTATTTTAGAGGATGAGTCATCTGTCTTTTTGGACCAGGAACGATCTACCGGATATCCGTCTGTCCGGGGAAAGACGTGCGCATGCACAGGTAATCTTTTTTGGTTTTGCTTTTACTGCACCTAGTTAGACTGTAATATTTTTCCTTTCATCTTTGAATCGACAATATGAACATACCAGCTTTGCACATAACATGACATACACGATATAGGGTCCTCTTAGCATTTAGGATTATCTCATATACATGCATGAACAAATTTAAAAGACTAAAGCTTAATAAATATTCATAATGTTGCAAAGGCGCAGACTAGATGCGCGATGTAACCCAGCTATTCCATGCATATTGTGAGGGGTTTGAATAAAATAATATGGTTTTTACCGTAAATTATTAGAGAAATAAAATTCAGTTTTGTGTAGCTTTGTAAACTCGTTAAATAAACATACATATGCTTTTCTTTTTTTAATTGTATGAACCATGTGTAAATAAAGGCAATTGATTAACGTTCTTATGTATTTAACCATACGTTAAAAACTTGTGGTTTAAAACAGCTTTTTAAAATGTCATTGTTTATCAGAATTGATGTTATTTAATGCAAACACGGCGCTAAATGAAGGCGTAAATGTAAACACGCCGATGTTAAAACATTTCTATACTCATTGAACAGTTTATTGATCAACCGTTTTCCATACTGTTGCTGAGTAGGTTTTGTCAAACAAGCTGGCTTCGAACCGCTGAATTGCCATGTTGGTTACATCTGAGCCTCGCTCTGGGATAGTCATCATCATCATCATCATCATCATCATCATCACCATCATCATCAACATCATCTTCATCATTATCATCATCATCATCATCACCACCATCATCGTCATTCTCATCGTCGTCGTCGTCGTCGTCTTAACTCCTATATGTTTATATATGAGGTCGGTAGCCGAGGACCTCATCCAAGCGTTATTTCATGAATTCATGTCGAAAGCTTGACAAGATTCAAACTAAGATTTACCACTAGTAATTGACCTAACAATGAAACAAAAAGATGTAAATAAAAGCAGACAAAAAAACATTAAACCTGCTTTAACCAACTTATCCTTAGTTTTAAACATATGCACTGTTCAACTTGTATTTACAGTGGATCATGTGTACACTATGCAACTTGAAAAATGCTGATAATTGCATAAAGTAGGTGCTGTTTTCTTCTTCGCTATGGATTTATAATGCCATTAAATGCAAATTTCTTTTGATATTTTGAAATATGAAAAAGGAAAATCGTAAATTCGCGTGAAAAACACTTCGCTAAATGATATTGGCATTAACTGTTTCGACGTAATGTGCATAACGTCCCTTTAAAAAAGCTTAGAATCCATTACTTCTTATTATAAGGGCTAGCCAAGGCGCGGGGTTCCTCTATTGCAAGCCTCGTTGAATGTACTTATCGGCATTCAGCATTAACACTGTATTCTTTGTTTATTTGATTTCGTCCTCATCAGATAAAATTGTCGGATTCCGCCGTATGCATCGTTCTTTTCGTAAACGTATCATACAGTATGCACTAACATACTAAAATCCTCGTAAAATCTGTGTTATTGGGTCAATTAACGTTTTATAATTGTATTGTATCTGACTGTAAATAAACGATACTTAACATAACTAATAAACTGATCGTCTGGATAATCTTTCGCCTTGATTATTGGAAGGTTATACCATTTGATTGTATAGAAGATGATCAGTTTATATCGAGTACATTAAATCTCAGTAACTGAAACCGTGTAGGAATTGTGTGAATGAAATGTACTGCTTCAACGTTCCTTAACCCTTTGCATGCTGGGTAATTTGTCGTCTGCTAAAATGTCGTCTGCTGAATTTCTAAAATTAGCATTTTCTTCAATTTTTTTCAAAGAATACTATCAGAATAGCAAACAGTTTGGATCCTGATGAGACGCCACGTTCTGTGGCGTCTCATCTGGATCCAAACTGTTTGCAAAAACCTTCAAAATCCGGTTCCAGCACTCAAAGGGTTAACCATGTGGCAACATAAGTACGCAATTTATATATAGCTGTGCAGTAACTATGTTAATTAAGAATAAAGTAATTTTATATTTTAAGTTCTAGGTTCGTATACGCTTTAACTACGTGCGATCTGCTGTGTTTTATTTGTATAAAAGAAAGTTTTCGTCTGTCATATAAAGTTATGCTGATTTGATTTTAGATACGCATGTATTAATAATATACCTGATTACAAAGGTAAAACATATTAATCATTTTAAAATTAGTTGGCCAGAAAATCACTGTATCCAATTCCGTATCGTATAGTATCGTTTTAAGTATAGAGTAACAAAATAAATCTTTATCTTTATTATAGAGTAACACACTTAAGGAAAAACATAATCTTTAAATGTTCATTATCACATCTACCAATCAATCATCTCATTCATACAATAGCCGCAGAAGTAATATAAATTTAAATATGAACCCCGCTCTGTGAAAACGGGGTTTAATGCATGTGCGTCAAGTGTCGTCTCAGATTACCGGTATTCTTGCAGTCCGCACAGGATAATAATGGACGATACTTTCCGCTTTAACGGTATTTTTCATTTTAAGGAAGTCTCTTCTTTGCGAAAATCCAGTTTAGGCAAAACGTGTCGTCAATGATTAGCCGGTGCGGACTGCACAGGCTCATCTTGGACGACAATTTTCGCACATGCATTAAGTCCCGTTTTGCCAGAGCGAGGCAAATATTAATATCGTCGCACTTGTAAATATCCCTCCAATGTTTAAAGCAAGGTCTACTATAATTTCTGATCAAAAACGGTTAGTTAGCATTTAACGTGCGATAGCAGATGGCATGCATAAATGACCATCTTCAACTGCGAATTACCATGCTACCGTACCTTAATGTGGTTGTGAATATTTAATAAGCATGGGATGTTTCTGTCAACAACTAAACTTTATAAACATGTTTTCAAAGAACACGGATGTCTACATGTATTTCACAGCTAACCAGTTGAACAAGTGCACATTTAATAAATATGTGTATATAGTTTCATCTACGTAGTTGTTGTATTTAGTTTCTCGCTCCATATAAATCAAAAAGGCCTTATCACTCCCACCCGTCTGAAAAATGGGACATTACAACGATCACTCAATACTACCCATTAACTTAAACTCTTAATTTTAATGGCATGAAATTAGACGTACATCATGTATTTTCGATACTATTTACATGTTAGACTGTCTCCGAATCCCCGTCAGTTGTTTCCGACTTCATGGTAATTAATCCATCAATAAATAACCAACATGAAGTCGAAATCGACACAAGTTACCTTACACCCGTTAATGGTGGTCCAATTAATGGTTTTTCTGGAATACTCGATTTACCTCTGCCTCTTTTAATCGATCGTCAGGCTGTAGATCACTGAATTGTCTCAATATGGCGATGCGTGCTATAATTGACATTGTTTGCTAGTATTTCAAGGGAATGCTCTGTGACAAGTGACGTGATGTGACAGTGATGGTGTTTCAGAAATCCCGGATTTAAGTAGTTAAATTTAAAGTTCACAATAATATTGAAGACAATGTAAACATGTAGTTACCTACTTAATTAAAGTTGGATGTACGCTATATATACAAATCCTCAGCTAGATTAAAACAAAATGTAGATCTATTATTAAAGTCGTAATTTGGCGAATCCCATGCATATGCAAATTCATTATCTCTGTTGTATATCAGTTTGACGAAGGCTTAGTAGTCAATTGTTTATATCAAATAAATACAAGACATGTCTATGATTCGTTGCAACGTGGTAATTTACAATGGAGACACATTGGCATGGTTGTTTACAATGGAGACACATTGGCATATTGTAATTCCCTTCAAACAGGCACACAACCATAAAAACACCAACAACAACAGCGACAACAACCACACTTTTATTTTAAATAATGCACTACATGTGGTATTATGATCGCAAACACGGGGAATTTATATAATGTTCAAATTGATTATGGCTGATCTTTTATACCAATATTTAATTGTCATGTGCAGGACATGGATTTGCACTGTTATGAATGACTTCATGTGGACTACTTTTGTCGACTGGTGGTGGAGACCGTGGCCTCAATGTGAGATATCAATGTGTAATTATAAACAAAATATCCGTGATTGTGGGGTCCGTTTGAATAATGCAGTCAATCATTTGCTTCGCTTGAAAATCGTGTTTGTCTGTGACATTTAATAATTTAGACAGTTTGCAGTAAGGTCGCACTAACGATAATGCGTTTGGCTTCTAAATCATACTAGCTCTGTATAGACGAAAACAAATTACGTTAAGGTTTATGTTTCAAATGCCATCTGAAAGTTATATTCGCCATTGATTAAGTAGACAACAAAATCAGGAACATTAAAACAATCTGCTGTTACCATGGAAACCGTACCAATATCTTCGCTGCCTAACAAACCGTTCAAATCGTGGAGAGCGTTAGTGTATTTTCTCGAAAACAAGCGATATGATGAACGCGGTATGTGTACCAAAGAACATCCTCATACGTTGCCTGGAAGTAATGACTCAAAGCTACTGGCCAAGGAAGGGTTGGCGGGTTATGAGGTAAAAACGTATTTATGTTGAATGTTCAAGAGTAATTCAGACATGATACATATTTGTAATATGTTTGATAATCGAAGCACACTTGATTTAATAGAACTTGTCATTTTGATAAGGCGCAAATAAGGAACCAACTATCCTCAATAATTGTTCGCAATAACGTTTGAGTGCTGCTTTCTTTGTAGACAAGCACTAACTTTGGTAGCAATATTCCCGAATACCGATATATTTTCTCCAATAAAGAAATACATGACTGAATGTTGCACACAAAGGACAGGGTCGTGGGTGAACTTAAGGACAAAAGTGAAATCAAACAATAGTTTCTATATTTTTTTTAAACAGAATTACATTGCACAGGTCACTCTAGATAGAACCAAAATTTCAAACATTCATTCAATAAGGGCAAACACATTTTTCACCACTCACGGAATTAATGTCGTTAGGAGTATATTCCTCTTAACAAATATTAGTTTTAAGTCAAGTATTTATTGATTATATAAACACTTATCTGACAATCTCCACAACCAGTTAATTACAAGACCGAAGGCATCAATTTAGTGACCCATTATTATTAATATTTGACCTCTACCACATAAACCCACCAATGGTACTCTAGAAATAATACTCTTTTTTTTAAACCATATGCGCAGGACATTCCGTCGTCTCTATACTGTACTATACTATATATATATGAGGGATATAACTCGACTTATAATAATTGTATTGATGTATATCATCTGAAATGAAATAATTGATTTAAATTACGGTAATAGTTCATACCATACTAATGTGTACCAAATAAGAATATTCTGCAAAAAGTGACCTTAAACAAATTACCTAAATATACCATAGATATATACAAGAGATACAACTGTTAAAAAATCTTCACAACACCATGGTATGAATAATAGCGACAAAATCGCTTCCAAAAGCAATACATACACCAACCAAATAAACTGTATAACAACGAAAACTTTTTCTTTCAGAAAATCATACACTTTGCAGTAATCTATTAGACGCTCTGGTGTGACTGAGGTTTAACACTTAAGAGTAAAATCAGTCAATGTTCCAAAATATGTCTTTAAAAACACAATCAATTTCATGTATAAATATATTTTGGCGGAGAAACAATTATTAAATTGTTGTAAAAAATAATTTTAACTAGAACTATATTATGTGGATAATTAATGCACACACATATGTACTTTGTAAAGCTTGTTTCATTACCTAGACAATAATGTAAATGGTCCATTTAAACTTCGTCGGGATTCAACATGGTCGAATACAAAAGGTTTGAAATGTTCATTCAAATCCAGTCCTATCACTTAAAACACCAAACAATACCATCGTTATCTTGAATCATCCATTATTTGTCGCTTTCTTTTCATATCTTTAAAATATATTAAAGAAGCCGTTCCCAACAATTACTTCAAGCTTTATATACATACTTTCATAGATGTGATTACACTATATTTTCTCATGTATACACATGCACATAAATAACTTACAAATACATTATAGTCAAGCGTAATTTTTATCCTGCTACTCTTTGTTTCTGTTGTTGTTGGTGGTGTTGGTAGTGATTTCTTTTTTATTCCTGTACTTTATTGAGAGATGGTCACGAGCGGTGGGACGTAAGGTGACCATATCACTTTAATTGAAACGATGTCTGGCTTCAACTGTAAAATAAAGCTGCCTCTATTTATTCCCATTCTCAGACTTTCATTTTCTACCACAATAAATTCCTTACAAGTGAATTTCAATACGCATGATGTATTTTGGATTCCATGCTGGTGATATCGTTATTTTGACGGGATATCGTGTGATACAGTCCAGGCTAATATGGTGTGGTTGTTTAAAATAAGATAGAATCAAAAATAAATTAAAACATATCGGATCTTCTATTTGGTATGTTTTTCATATATACTTATTCTTCATAATCAAATAATAATCGTTATTTGTAAGAAAATAAACAACGCATTACCATGCTACCGTAGGTTAATGTGGTTGTGAATATTTAATAAGTTTGGTATGTTTCTGTCTACAACTAAACTTTATAATTATACTGGAAATGCGTCCAAAGAACACGGAAGTCCACATGTATTCCACATATTATAAATATTGTTATGTAGTTTCATCGACATATTTAATGTTTTGGTTAGCTACGCGCGCCACATAAACCAAACATACGGAATGTGAAGGGATTATACCCGTCTGAAAAATAGGACATAACAACGATCAGTCTATACTACCCATAAACTAAAGCAACTGTAATGTTTAATGGCGTGAAATTAGACGAACATCATGTATTTGCGAAACTATGGACATGTTAGACTTTCTCAGAATCCCCGTCAGTTGTTTCCGACTTAATGGTAATTAATCCATCAATAAATTACCATCGCCATCGACATAAGTTACCGAACACCTGTTAATGGTGATCCAATTAACGGTTTTCTGGAATACTCGATTTACCTCTGCCTCTTTTAATCGATTTTCAGGCTGTAGATCACTGAATTGTCTCAATATGGCGATGCGTGCTATAATGGACATTGTTTGCTAGTATTTCAAGGGAATGCTTAATGACAAGTGAAATGATTTGACAATGATTGTGTTTTCAGTAATCATGGATTTAATTAATTTAAGTGTTTCAAATAAAAGTTTACAATAATATTAAAGACAATGTAAACATATAGTCAGTTGCTTAATTATAGTTGGATGAACGCTATGTAGACAAGTCGTCAACTAAATATTAAAAATGTTTATAATATGAGTAGTGATTTGGCGAATCCAATGCATATGTCTATGGAAATTCATCATGTGTGTTTCAGGCTTCGTTAATAGTCCATTGGTATATCAAATTAATACAAGACATGTCCATAATTCATTTACCTCGCGGTCAATTACAATGGAGACACATTTGCATTTTGCAATTTCTGTTTACATACACACGCGTCAATCATAACAACAACAACGACAACAAACTACAATACTATGTTAAATAATGCATTTTTCTATGTGTATTTATGAGTTCAAACACGGTGAATATATATAAGGTCAAATTGATTACGGCTGAATTATTATACCAATACATATATTTAATTGCCATGTGCAGGAAATGGATTTCCACGTTATCAATGGCTTCATGTGGACTACTATTGTCGACTGGTGTTGGTGACCGTCATCTCAATTACGAGATATTAGATCCGTAATTATAAACGAAATATCCGTGATTGTCGGGGTCCGTTTGATTAATACAATCAATCATTTGTTTCGCTTGAAAATCGTGTTTTTCTGTGACGGTTAATAATTAAGACAGTTACTAGTAAGGTCACACATATGTTTATCTTCTTGGCTTCTGAATCACACTAGCTACTAGCTCTATGAGATATGGACGAAGACAAAATAAGTCCAGGTTTATGTTTAATATGACGTTGAACGTGATATTCCCCAGTGGTTATGAAGTAAACGAAAATCAGGAACATAAAAAAATATCATGCATGTCTACTGGTACTATGGACACCCTTGTAATATCTTCGCTGCCTAATGAACCGTTCAAATCGTGGAGCGCGTTAGTGTATTATCTCGAGAAGAAGCGAGATTATGAAAAAAGTATTTGTACCAAAGAACATCCACACACGTTACCGGGAAGTGATATGTATGGCTCAAAGCTACTGGCGAAAGAAGGGTTTGCGGGTTATAAGGTAAAACACGTATTTATGTTGCATGTTCAAGTGTTATTTAGACATGATAAATAGTTCCAATAAGTTTTACTACTGAATCAAACTGTTAACATAATCGTCCTCCGCATGAACCTCGAAAAGGGCCAATAAGGAACAAACTTTTATCCATAATTATTATAAAAAAGGTGCGTTTTCTTATCTACATTCAGTTAGGCCGCCATTAACGGAAAATTAACTTGTTTTCATCCCATTAATTTATTGAAAACACTTCTTTGAGTTTAACTCGAGTATGGATAGAATCAGTTTTTATTGCTTTTGCACGTGCATAAACTTTTTTAGCGCTGCTTTATTTTCAGAAATACGCTTAAACTTCGGTTGTAATTTTTCCAAATACCGAAAGATTTTGTCCAATAAAGAAAAATGTGACTTCATGTTGTACACAAACGACAGGGTCGATAAAACATAAGTAAATGAATGAAATAAAAAATGTGGCCTCTATATGTTTTCAAGAAAAAAACACATTTCACAGAATATTTTAGAACCAAAATTGTAAACATTCATTCATTGATGAGAAAAACACATTTGTCGCCAATCACGGAATATATGTGTATATATAATACAAACTTATAACTTTCAAAGAAACACATACGACATAAAAAAATGCCTATTACAACACGTTCTAAAATATGTCCAATGACTTGTGTACTTAACTAATAATTATTATTCATAATATCACAATGATGCACTCTGAATTTGCATGGACTCACCACCGACATTGCCTTTAGGGGCTCGTTCCTAATTCTTCTGCACAAATATTAGTTTTACGTTAAGCAGTTAATGATATTGTAAACAATAATCTGACAATATCCACGATCAATTAAATTGAAGACTTAATTTTAGTAATACACACTGTATCTTATTTCTTGGAAGTGGAGCTCACACTATAATCAAATGAAATAAAATCACCGATTATTATTACCCATTTATGCCTAGCGGAATCTCCCATCCTTCTAAATTGGATCAATTTATTTCCAAAATAAGGGATGTCTAGCATATTTATTTCTAAATTTAGAATATTTCTTACAGAAATTCCTTTAAGCAAACAGCGCAGACCCTGGTGAGACGCCGCATCATGCGGCGTCTCATCTGGGTCTACGCTGTTTGCCAAGGCCTTTTTTCTAGACGCTAGGCATAAATGGGTTAAGAACACAATTTAGCAATTTCATTCCTAAATATGCTTTATAGCAGAAATTATCGTTAAATTGTTGTTAAATATAATTTTAACTAGAACTATATTGTGAGATATTTAATGCGTACACAGTTGTACTTTATAAAGCGTTTTTCATAACCTAGACAATAATGTAAATGGTCCATTCAAACTTCGTCGTGATTTAACATGGTCCAGTACAAAAGGTTGAAAATATTCATTCAAATCCAGTCTTATCACTTACAAATCCACTACAATACCACCGTTATCTTGAATTGTCCATCATTTGTCGCTTTCTTTTTAAATCTTTTTAACATTTCTTAAAGAAGCCGTTCCCCTCAATCTCCTAAAACTTTTATACATTCTTAAATAGCTATGATAAAACTGTATTTTTTCATGCAGCAAATAGTAAAATTTCTCCAATAAATCTTGGTTTCTGTTGGTTAAAAATCCCACAAAATTGAATGTCTAATTATTAACAATATCGCCTTTAAGGTAACTACATCAATAATTCTTCAGCTTGTATGCCCCTTATTCCCTCAACCGGCCCTATTGATGCCATATATGTGTTTTAAACATTTTATTTCACTTGAAGTTGTTGTTGGTGGTGATTTGTTTTTTTAGTCGTTTATGTCATGGTGAGATGGTCTCGAGGGGTGGGACGTAGGGTGACCATATCACTTTAATTTAAACGATGTCTGGCGTCAACTGTAAAATAAAATATGTATGCCAATTGTCAGACTTGCATTTTCTCTCACAATAAATTCCTTTCAAGTGAATTTCAATGTTATCCATATCAATTTCGGTTTAATAGCCGAGGATAAAGATGGTTACTTAAAGTGTATTTATCATTCCAGTTTGAGTGTACATGTAATTGATTTTCGGTGCAGATATTAAACTTTCATTTATTTTACGTAATCTTGTATGTAATTTTGAGTGCATATACTTACAATTGTTAAGTATTTCAGTTTTATCAATTCCACTGGTAGTTATTGTCATATCGTAATTATTCACAAGGGACATACGCACGATGCATTTTGGATTCGATGCGGACGGTAACGTTATTTTCACGGGATATCGTCACTGAGTGATACAGTCGAGGCTAATATTTTGTGATTGTTTTTATAGACACTAGAAGGAAAATCGAAACAAAATAGTCGGATCTTCTATTCGGTATGTTATAAATATAGACTTATCATAAACATATAATCATCTGTATTTCTAGGAAATCACACTAAAAGAAATATAGTTTATTCTTGTTTACATGTTAAACATTTTTTAAGATTATTTTCCAAAAAAATAGATACATACAATATTAATTTGTATTCAAACGTAGTTCGAGCAATAAGTCAACTGTTTTACATGAATTGAAATGAGTCTCTTGAAAAACGGGGCTTAATGCATGTGCGTTAAGTGTCGTCCCAGATAAGCCTGTGCATTCCACACAGGCTTATAAGGGACGCCACTTTCCGCTTTAATGGATTTTTTCGTTTAAAGGAAGTCTCTTTCTACAAACAATCCTGTCTATGCGGAAAGTGTCGTCCCTGATTACATGCATGAAGCCCGTTTTTTACACAGCGATGCTCAAAAACATAACTTTAGATATGATTATGTAGTTTTTTTCTTCTTTTTTATATACGTGTAATGCTACAAAAGTTAATTGATCAATACGTCATAAATAAAAGATCATGCCACTGGGTTGCCACTATAGGATTCCAGAACGCATGAAGAGTTCACATTTTTCCTTCAAAATTTATATTCTAGCTTCATATCAAAGATGGAATTCTTAACTAAACACTAAAGATGGTTTATGACACCTGAAAGCGTGTTAATGGTTGGCTTAAAGAGGTTTAAGTCGCGCAAAAGGAAAGGTTGAAACATTACAGCTATGAATCATGGTGTTAAACCAACAGCGTATAAATATTTGCTAGACATGTAATGAAAATATTTTTATGAAAAAATTTTGTTCGAAAGAAAGTTGGTAGGTACTGGCATTGACATCATTGAAATCAAATAAGTTCAATATAATTGAGTTGAATTAAACGTTCGACATATTCTTTCCATTTCTATTTTGTTTACTCATTTGCAGTCGCATGCTGTAACTGCAATAAATCAAAGGACTGACAGGAGTTGATTTTCTCAAGTTGGAGAGTATTGTAAATGTTCAAAAGAAATAAGTTCAATATAATTAAGTTGAATTTAACTTCAATATTCATTCCATGTCAAGCGTGTTTGCTTATTTGTAGTCGCACGCTGTACCTTCAATAAATCAAAGGACTGACAAGACGTTGATTTTCTCAAGTTCGAGAGTATTGTAAATGTTTATCTTTTTAAAATTCCACATTGGAAACTGGAGTTGTTTTATGGCCCGTGAAATCTTGTTAAGAGCCACTTAGTGAAGTGGATAAAATCATATTGGTTATAGGCGGGGATTTCGCGGCTTTCGAACTCTTCATGCATTCTGCTGCGTTTGTTGAGATTTTATTCGGGTGTACATGTATATAAAATCAAGTTCGTTTTGATTGTGTTAATAAACTCATTTGATTGGACAAATTAAAGTAATCAACGTTTGCAGGGATTATGTTTTATCCCGCGGCTTCGCTCCAACAAGCCGTATGTGTTGTACAGTAAAGTTGCATTACACCGTTTTTCTCTTTATCCACTTTTAAAGCAGAATGTCGGAAAAAAACGACTTAATTTGATTTTATTAAAATATCGGACATTTAACTGTCAGTTGTGGAATAACATCTAAGGTAATATTTTTAATTATTATATTTTGGTACAAAGAGGTATGAATACATGTATATATATATATAGAAGAATATATACCCTTGCAATATTATTGGTTTTGATCAGAGTTTGCATATTTATATGCTCGAAAAAAGCATTGTATTTATGATCGCAAGTCGCGGTGACGAAATGAATATCATTTTCGGTACTGGTTCTACCCAGGAGACTTACTCGAGACTGTTTCAATAAGCCATTGGCAATCGCTGTAATTAAGTTGGAATAAAAAAAATGATTTCGATCACCGCACATGTCTTATCACGCGAACAGTACTGGCTTAACTGATGAAACTGATGCATGAATGTAAGTTTGCTTTCAAACGCTGGCTAAAAGTTATTTATTTGAAAGAAAAACTCTTACAATTGAGCCTTGCTCTGTGAGAAGGCATGTGCGTAAAGTGTCGTCCCCGATTAGCCTGTAACGGACGGACATAGACATTGTTAGATAATGAGTATGCACCAGGAAAAAAACTATAGGAAATATTTCAACAATTGCAGCCCAGACAAGTTGAGAAAAATAAACTCGCCAGTACAATACCCGCCATCCGTGGGATCATTTATCACTCTTGCTGTCACCTCTGTTGACTCTATATCTTTCTCCACCATGATAAGATATTTATGTCCATTTTATTAATCAGGCGATCTTCAAATAAATCTGTGAATAAATATGCAAATACCCCTTAAGAAACTCTGTACTGTCTTTTCACTCGTAGATTGCTTTGAGTGAAAAGTAAATACGCATTTTCGGGATTACATTTACATAAATTGAGCGAGGACAAGTGTGCACGAATTAACGAGATAAAATTTAACCGAAATGTGTAATCGTTGTCGGCCTGGATGTTCGTCTGCAAACATTAAAGAGTTTGGATATGGAATAAACACACTAATACGTACATTTACGAATCAAGGATAAGCAATAACGAGGTATGGATGGAATTTATGTTGAATACACTAACTTATCCGTATAATTACAATCTGCATGTATTGTATGCTTTTAGATATATGTGTCGTGTTCTGAGAAAACTGGGCAAAATGCTTGTGCGTAAATTGTCATCCCAGATTAGCCTGTGCAGTCCGCACAGGCTAATCAGGGTGAACAATTTCCGCTTTTATGGAATTTTTCGTTTAAATGATTTTTCTTCTTATCGAAAATCCAGTTTAGGCGGAAAGTGTCGTCCCTGATTAGCCTGTGCGGACTGCACAGGCTAATCTGGGATGACACTTTACGCACAAGCATTTTGCCCAGTTTTCTCAGAACGCGACATATCTATCGCCATGAACATTTTGGGTGTTAAGTCCTTATCATATATGAACAAAGTATGTTTCAATCGTTGGTTGAGTCAAAAGAGGCACACTCATTCATTTTCAGATACCATAGGACAGAATTAAATTTTCCGAACGCGACTTCCAAATATTAAACTGCAAAATAATCATTGATCGGATGTTGGGTTTTGTTTTTATGTTTGTCTTCATTCGACATTATGATAAAGAATACGAAAGACAGAATAAGAACTACTGTACCTTAATACGGTGTTATAGTTTTATGTTGTTGTTTTGTGTTGTTTTTATTTAAATTTGATGATATTATTTACAAATGTATATTTGAATATACATTAACACACAATAACATGAATACTAGTCGTATGAGATGAACAGTGTTACTCTTTCTAGAAGTTTTCATAATTTTAAGTTAAAAATATATTATTTAAGTGGTGTATATCTTTGTGCAATCTGTAGCATCTACACGGTGTTTTATAGTCCAACAGTTGATATTTAGTTGCTGCTTACATTAACCCTTTGCATGCTGGGGAATTTGTCGTCTGCTAAAATGTCGTCTGCTGATTTTCTAAAATTAGCATTTTCTTCGATTTTTTTTCTAAGACCACTATCAGAATAGCAAACAGTTTGGATCCTGATGAGACGCCACGTTCTGTGGCGTCTCATCTGGATCCAAACTGTTTGCAAAGGCCTTCAAAATCCGGTTCCAGCGGTCAAAGGGTTAAAAGTTATGTCAATAAACTAAGGGCTCTTTCAACTGCGAAGCACTGATGTACGCGCCCCCTTACGGTTGTGCCAATCACTTCAAAGATCAAATAATAATTCAAAAAAAATATGGGTCTTTGCTCACATGTACACGCATCATTGTGTTAAAAAACTAGAAATTGTTATCGAATAATTTCTTTAAACTTAAATAGTCATATATCGTTACATTCCCGTCGCCTGAGAAAGATTGGGTTTATTCAAACAGCACTTCGACATGTCCGGAACATGCACATTAATTTAAAGGTATTTAGGCTTAAATACAAAACTCTTTACCCCACCCCTTGCGCTATCGAAATTCACACTTTTTTATTTATAAGAATTTACGCATTCACGAAGACAAAAAAAAATGGAAGGCAAATGTAAGCTCTGCAGATATTGTTTGACAGCTGCACTCTCACTCTATATACAGGAGTTTACAGTTTGACGCACTTGGTTCAGATACGATACTGCCTGATTGACAAGTTATAGCAAAATGCAAAACACTTTCATTAAAATTCATTTTTCAGCATTTAACTATTTATTTATTTTAGAAATTCCTTGTTTTATAGCATGTTTTGAAATTTAAATCGCAGCTTTTATTTTCCAAATCGTAAACGAAGATGAGGTTAGCTTACACAATGGCTTATCATACTAAATTCTTCTCCACATACTCGGAGACCATTACAATTGCGAACATGTGTTTGGTACATGTATTGAAATTTTTCACTGTCAAGTGAAAGACTTGTATCATGATTTGGTATCTAGCTATAGTTAACAAGCAAATTCCGTCAATTTTTTTCGGCAAGTTCAGTTTCTTCCAATCAACTTAGACACGCTGATTGTTATATGTTTTTAGCTCCACTGGCCAGAGGCCAGCGGGGCTCATGTCATTGCCCTGTGTCCGTCGTGCGTCCGTGCGTTAACTTTTTCTTTTTGCACCTTCTTCTCGTAAACTACAAGTCAAATTCTGATAAAACTTCTCACAAATTTTCCTGAGGTGAACCTCTTTCAAATTTATTTAAATTATGCCCCTGGGGTCAAATTTGACCCCGCCCCTGGGGTCAATAAATTGAACATATGCTTATATAAAGCCTATTTTGTGCAAACTTTAAAACTCTTCTTGTCCATAACCATAAGGCCTAGTGCTACCACATTTGGTATGTAGTGACATTTAATAGTTCTCTACTTTGTTTGTTCAAATTATGCCTCTGGGGTCAAATTTGACCCTGCCCCGGGGGTCACAAAAATGAACATATGCTTATATAAAGCCTATTTTGTGCAAACTTTAAAAATCTTCTCGTCCATAACCGTAGGGCCTAGGGCTACCAAATTCGGAATGTAGTGACATCTAATAGTTCTCCACTTAGTTTGTTCAAATTATGCCCCATGGGGTTAAATTTGACCCTGCCCCGGGGATCCCAAAAATGAACATACGCTTAAATAAGGCCTATTTTGTGCAAACTTTATGATAACGCAATATGTTCTCATGTGTACACAGTATTGACTGACAATTTATATATACTAAATAGCAAAATTGCTAAAATTATTCTTTGTTTATGTTGGTAAAAAAAAACACGCAACAATGAATGTTTTATTGTTAAAAATATCGCCTTTAACATAACTACATACACATTATTTTATGTTTGTTTGCCCCTTAATCCCTTATACGACCCTCTGGTTGCCATATATTTCTTTTAAACATTTTATTTCAATTGAAGCCATATATTTCTTTTAAACATTTCATTTCAATTGAAGTTGTTGTTGGTGGCGACTTGTTTTTTTATTCGTTTATTTAATGGCGAGATGGTCACGAGGGGTGGGACGTAGTAGAGTGACCATATCACTTTAAATGTAACGATGTCTGGCGTCAACTGTAAAATAAATCTGCCTCTATTTATTCCCATTGACAGACGTACATTTTCTGTCACAATAAAATCCTTTCAAGTGAATTTCAATAAAATCCTTATCAATTTCGGTTTAATAGCCTAGGATAAAGATGGTTAGCGGAAATGTATTAATCATTCCGGGTTGCATGTAATTGATTTTCGGTGCAGATATTAAATTTTCATTAATTTTACGTAATCTATTCTGTAATTTTGAGTGCAAAGAAGTACATGTGTAGAGCATTTCACTTTTATCAATTTCACTGGTAGTTATTGTCGTATCGTAATAATTCACAAGGGACATACGCACGATGCATTTTGGATTCGATGCGGACGGTTACGTTATTTTCACGGGATATCGTCACATAGTGATACCGTCGATGCTAATATTTTGTGATTGTTTTTATAGACGATAGAAGAACAAAATAAAAACAAAATAATCGGATCTTCTCTTTGGTATGTAACAAATATATATGTATTTATCCTCATCACATAATAATATGTATCTCTAAGAAAATCACAATACAAGGAATATATTGTATTCACTTGTTTACATGTTAAACGTGTTTAAGATTATTTTCTTAGAAATTAGATACATACAACATTTATTTGTATTCAAACGTAGTTTGAGCAATAAGTCAACTAGTTTACGTGAATTGAAATATATAATTTTAAATATGAGTATGCATTGTTTACATATTTACATGTATGCCTTCACTCTTAACATTAAAGTGTATTGATCAATATGTCATAAAGAAAAATTCATGTCACAGAGTTGTCATTATAGGAGACTAAAACGCATAAGAGAGTTGACATTTTTTAATCATGATTTATATCCCAGCTTCATATCAATGGTGGAATTCTTAACTTTACACTTAAGATGGTTTATGGCACTTGAAAGCGTGTTTATGGTTGGCTTAGGAAAGAAGATAAAGTCACGCAAAATGAAAGGATGAAACATTACAGTTATAAAATCCTGAGTTAAACCAACAGTGTATATATCATTGTTTTACATGGAATAAAAAAATATTTTATGGGGAAAAAAAACGTTTTGTTCGAAAGAAAGTCGGAAGGTCTGTCATTTAATTTGCAAGATGTAAGTTCAATATAATTAAGTTGAATTAAACATTAGAAATATTCTTTCCATTTCTAGTTTCTTTACTCATTTTAAGTTGCATTCTGTAACTGCAATAAATCAAAGGACTGACAGAAAGATGATTACCTCAAGTTCGAGAGTATTGTAAATGTTTATCTTTTTTGTTATTCCACATTGGAAACTCGAGCTGTGTTATGGCCCTTGAAATCTTGTTAAGAGCCACTTAGAGAAGGTGTGAAAATCATAATGGTTATTGGTGGGGATTGCGCCGCATTCTTACTCAACGAGCATTCTGCTGCGTTTGTTGAGATGTTCGTTCTTCGGGTGTATATACAATCAATGGTTTTTTGATTGTGTAAATAAACGCATTGGATTGGACAAATTAAACTAATCAAAATTTGCAGGGTTAAAGTTTTATCCCGCGGCTTCCCTTTAACTAGCCGTCTTGTTTGTACAGTAATGTTGCATTAAACCGTTTTTCTTTCTTATCAACATTTTACACAGACTGTCCGAAAAAATCGACTTAATTTTATTTTATTAAAATATCGGACATTACCGGTAAACTGTGAGTTGAGGAATTAAATATAAGGTCATATGTTTTATTATTATACTTTGTTTCAAAGAGGTACCGGTATACATACATGAATATATAGACGAATATATACCCTTGCAATATTATTGGTTTTGATTATCCCTTGCCTATGTCTATGCTCGCGAAAAGCATTATGTCAATGATAATAAGTCGCGGTGGCGTGGTGAATAGGATTTTCGGTACTGGTTCTACCTAGGAAACGTTCTCGAGACTGTTTCAATAAGCTATAGACGTTCGATGCATTTAAATTGGAATAAAACAAATAATTATTTATTCCGATCACCGCAAAAGTCTTATTAAGCGAATTGTTCTTGCTCAATTGATGGAACTAATGCATGAATTTATGTTTGCTAAAACTTATTTTTCAACGGAGAAATATCACAATTGCTTTGTTTTCAGTATCACGGGCGGACATATGATAGTGTTAGATAATAAACGGGCACCAGGGAAACAACTATAGTATTATTTCAACAATTGCAGCCCAGACAAGTTGAGAAAAATAAACTCGCCAGTACAAAACCCGCCATCCGTGTGATCATTTATCACTCTTGCTGTCACCTATGTTGACTCTATATCTTTCTCCACCATGATAAGATATTTATGTCCATTTTATCAATCAGGCGATCTTCAAACAAATCTGTGAATAAATATGCAAATACCCCTTAAGAAACTCTGTTCTGTCTTTTCACTCGTAGATTGCTTTGAGTGAAAAGTAAATACGCATTTTCGGGATTACATTTACATAAATTGAGCGAGGACAAGTGTGCACGAATTAACGAGATAAATTTTTACCGAATTGTGAAATCGTTGTCGGCCCGGATATTCGTCCTCAACCATTAAATAGCTGAACGTTTGGATACGGACTAAACATAGTGAAACGTGTTTCATCGAATGAAGAATAAATAATAACAAGGTTTGGATGGAGTACATATTGAATACAATATATTATCCATATAATTTTACATTTTAGAGCAAATTATTAATATCACAATGTCGAGTTGATCGAAAGAGTCGAAACATCAACATTCATTTTAACGAATTTCAGCTAACATATCCCAACTCTTAACCCGCTTGAGCTTTCGAAAGTTACATTTAAAATTGGTTTATTCATCGGACCATGCGGACAATGCGCATTCACAAATATGTTTGGTGGAAAGCATATGTAAAGTCTACATATATTGTTTGACAGTTGCACTCTCGCGGTGCATACGGGAGTTGACAGTTTGACGCACGTGGTGCGGATACAATATAGCCTGTTTGACAAGTTATATCCCATTGCACAACACGTTCATTAAAATTCATTTTGCAGCATTTAATTTTTATCCTTTTAGAAATCTCGTGTTTAAAAGCGTATTTATATATTTGTTTAGCTCAAATAATGTCGGAGCATACTAAATTAGTGTTCACCAAACGTTGAGGCCGTCACCATTGCGAACATGTGAAAGGTACACGTACTGGAATTTTTTACTGTAAAGTGAAAGACTTATTTCAAGATTTGGCAACAAGCTAGATTTTAAAAAGAAAATTCCGTTATTTTTTCTTCGGAAATTTTAGTTTCTTACAGTCAAATTAGACCCGCTGATTGTTTCAATTGTTTTTTCTATTCGTACTGAAATTGTTTGTTTTTTAAAGATTGAACAGTCTACCTTAATTTGTTCATTAAATATTTAACCGCAGCTCTATTAAAAAGTTTCAACTTAACTGGTACATATCCATTTTAACACGTGTTTGTCAGTTGTGATCCGCTCTTGCTTTTCTGCGGATTATATTGTCATTCACATAGTCAGCCATTCTCAAGTGTCTGAGAATTGATAAACGAGACGGGCATCCGTTTAATTTTGCAAACACAAAATATGCATTTGCTGAGAAAACGGAAAATAGCTACTTCTATTACGAACAAATTATGATTTTGTTAAAAAACGAACAAATAAGAAATTCATCGATTACAAACAAATTATGAATTATGCTGTCTTATGAAGCGTCTTGGATGCTCGTTTTTTGCGATGAAATTCGACCTTTGAGTCTTTTAAATTTCATGTATGTGTTAAAGTGTTGTTGTTGTTTTAATGTCATCTATGGAGTTTGTTTACTTATTCATATTTACTATAACTGTCTGGTCGGTTTGTTGACATTTGCTCACTCCAAAGTTTCGTGTTTGATTTAGAAAATAAACTTGAAGTAAACAAACAAACAAACACTTTTCAGAATAGCACTAACATTGTTTCGGTAAACACGTATTGTAATGTTCAGCAGTCGCGCTAGCAATGTAGTCGATCGCGTCTTGTACAGAAAACAGTCGCGTCTTGTAAAGGATACCTTTTCCCAAAAAGGAGCAGATATAATGCGTACGTTCAAAGCCAACCATCATCACGTTGAACCCATTGATTTACTACTATCTTGCAGTCCCGAAAATAAACCTACAAGAATTGACCTTCCTCAAGTTCTTAAAACAAGATAAACATAAGGACATCACATAAACTGACCAAAGCTTTTTTAAACAAAGATTGTCCGGAAACGATCATTTCAGCATTTGACAGCAAGACCAAAGGGCAGACAACAGAAACACTTCACCATGTACACATATTTTTGAAGATTCAACTTTGGTAATATTGGAGTAAGACCAGGTGATCCTGGGTCCGATTCTCACTGAGTTAGTTTTCTTGATATATTGCAATAATTACTAGCTCTTAGAAACGCACGCCAGGTTGTCTCTATAAGACTAAAGCTTTTTTGCAGTAGGGCTCAAAAACATATGCTTAAACCAATTCATTTGAAATTGCAGACGGTATGGAACAAGTACATACAATTTGCGTTTGAATAAACACCGCTTGATATTTGACGAAAAGGAAATCGGTGATTGTTTAAATAAACGCGTTCACAATGGCTCTCGATCTTTATCAGATTTTCGAAAACAATGAAACGTTTATAATGCCATTGTTCCCAGTTCACGATTTCTAAATATTCATTCATATCTTTTCTTAAACGGCACGGGCTGTCCAATTATCTTTAATACTTGAAAAAGACCTGAGAATTAAGCAATACTCGATAATCTTAATATATATTTGAACGTCCATTAATGCTTTTATTGTAATCTGTAATCACCCTTTCAAACGACAGTTTGCTTCAGTACGTGCGCTTTCATTACGTTCTTTATGCTGATCGTATGAAATGAATTTCTGTTTATCTCAGCGAATTTTGACACGATAGGAAAATGAAATATAAATACGACACAATGATTTGATAATTAGACGGAAATTTTCGTTATAAATTATCACGAACAAGACGTGCTTTGCAAGGCACGCCATTTTTAATACAGAGCTCTTGATTATATTATTGATATGCATCCGTTGATCCTAATTGTGATCATGCCAGTCTAGGCGGAAAGTGTTATCCCTGATTAGCCTGTGCGAACTGCACAGACTTATATGGGACTACACTTAGCGCACATGCATTAAGCCCCGTTTACATTTCCCTCCAATGTTTTGGAACAAGGCCGACTATGATTTCTGATACCGAACGGTTAGTGCACTGAACGTACGTTGGCAGACATGCCTATATGACCATATTCAACAGCTTATTACCGAAGCTTTATTTGGTTGTGGATATTACACAATTTTGGTATGTCTCTGTAAAAAACTAAACTTAATAAACTTTCCAAAGAACACGGATGTCCGCATAAATTCCACAGGAAACCAGTTTCTCAAGCGCACATGCTAATCAATAGTTTTATATACTTTCATCTACCTTGTTGGATTTTAGTTACGCGCACCATATAAATAAAAAAGGAGATGGGAAAGGCCCTACCCCTCCCACTCATCTGAAAATGTGGCATTACAACGATGAATAAATACTACCCATTAACTCAAAAAACTGTTATGTTTTAATGTCATGAACTTAGACGTTCATCATGTATTTTCGAAACTATCGACATGTTAGACTTTCTCCGTATACCCGTCAGTTGTTTCCGACTTAATGGTAATTAATCCATCAATAAATTACCATCGCCATAAGTTACCATACGCCTGTAAATGGTGGTCCAATTAACGGTTTTTTAGAATACTTGATTTACCTTCTCAATCTGGCTCTTTTAATCGATTATCAGGCTGAAGATCACTGAATTGTCTCAATATGGCGATGCGTGCTATAATGGACATTGTCTGCTATTATTTCAAGGGAGTGCTTTGTGACAAGTGACGTGATGTGAAAGTGATGGTGTTTTCAGAAATCCCGGATTTTATTAATCTAAGTGTTTTACTAAAAGTTCACAATACTATTAACGACAATGCAAACAAGTAGTCAGCTGCTTAAGTAAAATTGGATAAACGCTATATATACAAGTCATTAACTAAATTCCAAACTTTTGTATTATTAAAGTCGTGATTTGGCGAATCCCATGCATATGCATATGGAAATTTATCATGTTTGTTTCAGTTTCATAAAGCGTTTGTTAATAGTCCATTGGGTATATCAAATTAATACAAGACGTGTCTATGATTCATTTACATCGGAGACAAATTGGCATGGTTGTTTACAATGGAGACAATTGGCATTTGCAATTTCCGTAAAACAGGCACACAACCATAACAACAACAACGATAACAACCACAATATTATGCTATATAATAAATGTTCCATGTAATTATGATTGTTACACGTTGAAAATATATAGGGTGAAATTGAATACGTCTGAATTATTAGACCGATATTTAATTGCCATGCAGGACATTGATTTCCACGTTATTAATGACTTCATGTGGACTACTATCGCCGACTGGTGTTGGTGACCGTCGTCTCAATTGTGAGATATTGGATCCGTAATTATAAACAAAATGTCCGTGAGTGTCGGGGTCCGTTTGATTATTTCATTCAATCATTTGTTTCGATTGAAAATGGTGTTTGTATGTGACGATTAATGATAAAGACACTCAATATAAAGGTCATATTAACGATTATGCGTTCGGATTCTTAATCATAGTAGCTAATATCCATGTGCATATTTTGAACATGACAGCTGAACGTTATATTCGCTAATGATAATGTAGAAAAGGAAAATCAGAAACATTAAACAATCTCAGGAAAATCTACTGTTACCATGGAAACCGTTGCAATATCTTCGCTGCCTAATAAACCGTTCGAATCGTGGAGAGCGTTAGTCTATTATCTCGAGAACAAGCGAGATTATGAAAATAGTCTTTGTACCAAAGGCAATAAGCCTGCGTTACCGGGAGGTTATAAAAATGGCTCAAAGCTACTGGCGAAAGAACGGTTGGCGGGTTATGAGGTAAAAAAGTATTTATGTTGCATGTTCAAGCGTAACATACCGGTAGACATGATACATATTTTTTATAGTGTTGATAACCGACGCACATTTGTTTTTATCGCCCCCCACATGGAACTTGTAATTTTGATAAGGCGCCAATAAGAAAAAATCTTTCATCCATCATAATCTACTAAATGGTGCGTTATCTTATCTACATTCAGTCAGGTGGCCAATAACGGAAAATTTTATTCTTTTGATCCCATTTATTTATTGAAAATACTACTTTGTTTTTAACTCGAGTATGAATAGGATCATGTTTTATTGCTTTTTCACTTTTTTGCCATAATTTGTTTTGGGCTGCTTTATGTTCAAAAATACGCTTTTACTTTGTTATAAATTTTCGCCAACACCGAAACATTTCTCAAATAAACAATCACATGACTTCATGTTGTACACAAAGGTCAGGGTCGTGTCAAAACATATGGTTAGGCTGTTCATGGGTAAAATCAAACATGTAGTTTCTTTATTTACAAAAATACAGTTCACAGATTATGATAGAACCAAAATGTTAAAAATAATTCATAATGAGCAAAACACATGTGTCACCACTCACTGAATATTTATCATTATGTGTGTATAAAATACACAGTTATAACTTACAAACAAACATTTTAGAGACCAAATGAATTATTATTACACTTCTTCCTGGAATATTTCTAATAACTTGTGTAAAGTAATCATTATTACTCATATTATCAGAATGATGGGCCCTGTATGTGCATGGCATCACAACAACAACGACGTTTCCTCTAGAGGCGCGTTCCAAACCAGAATCAGAATTCTTCTGAATAAAAAATAAATTTCAGTCAAGTATTTTTTGATTATATAAACAATAATCTGACAATATTCACAATTTATTCAATTGAGGACTGGTGACCTAAATTTAGTAATACACACTGTATCTTATTTCTGGGAAGTTGAACTCAAACTATAATTCAGTTAAAAAATAATTGACCAANCATTTAAACTTCGTCGATATTCAACATAGTCGACTACAAAAGGTTGGACGTGCTCTTTTAAATCTCGTCTTATTACTTACAACACAACTGCAATACCACCGTTATCTTGCATCTTCCATCATTTGTCGGTTTCTTTTCAAATCTATTAAGCATTTAATGTTATTAAAGAAATCGTTCCCCACAACTACTTCAAACTTAATATACATACATGTAGTTATATAGCTGTGATAACGCAATATGTTCTCACGTGTACACATTATTGACTGACAAGTTGTATATAGTAAATAATAAAATTGCTAAAAGTATTCTTTGTTTATGTTGGTAAATAAATCACGCAACAATGAATGTTTTATTATTAAAAAATATCGCCTTAAACATAACTACATAAACATTGTTTTATGTTTGTTTGCCCCTTAATCCCTTATCCGGCCCTATGGATTCCATACATTTCTTTTTAACATTTTATTTCAATTGAAGTTGTTGTTGGTGGTGACTTGTTTTTTAAATTCGTTTGTATAATGGCGAAATGGTCACGAGGGGTGGGACGTAGGTTGACCATATCACTTTCATTGAAACGATCTCTGGCTACAACTGTAAAATAAAGCTGCTTTATTTTCCCATGTCAGACGTACATTTTCTGTCACAATAAATTCCTTTCAAGTGAATTTCAATGTAATCCATATCAATTTCGGTTTAATAGCTGAGGATAAAGATGGTAACTTAAAATGTATTAATCATTCCTGTTTGAATGTAATTGATTTTCGGTGCAGATATTTAACTTTCATTTATTTTACGTAATCTTGTATGTAATTTTGAGTGCACATAAGTACAGCTGTTAAGTATTTAAGTCTTATCAATTTCACTGGTAGTTATTGTCATATCGTAATTGTTCACAAGGGTCATACGCACGATGCATTTTGGAATCGATGCGGATGGTTACGTTATTTTCACGGAATATCGTCACTGAGTGATACAGTCGAGGCTAATATTGTGTGATTGTTTTTATAGACGATAGAAGAACAAAATAATAATAGAAACAAAATCGGATCTTCTATTTGGTATGTAACAAATATAAATTTATTTATCATCATCTCATAATGATATGTATCTCTAAGAAAATCACAATACAAGGAGTATATTGTATTCTTTTGTTGACATGTTAAACGTGTTTAAGATTATTTTCTTATACATTAGATATATAAATGTAAGCCTACACCCTTTACATTAAAGTGTATTGATCATAATGAAAAATTAATGTCACAGATTTGTCACTGTAGGAGTCCAGAACGCATACAAGAGTTCACATTTTTAAATCAGGATTTATATCCAAGTTTAATATCAAAGAGGGAATTCTTAACTAAACACTTAAGATGGTTTATGGCACTTAAAAGCGTGTTTAGGGTTGGCTAAGTAAAGAAGTTATAGTCGCGCAAAATGAAAGGATGAAACATTTCAGTTATGAATCACGGTGTTAAACCATCAGCGTATATATCTTTGTTTAACATGGAATACAAACTGTTTAATGAAAAACATGTTTTGTTCGAATGAAAGCTCGTACAGTCTGGCATTGAAATCGAAAAATGTATGTTCAATATAATTTAGTTGAATTCAACTTAAGAAATAGTATTTCCATGTCTCGTTTGTTTACTCATTTACAGTCGCATGTTGTAATTGCAATAAATCAAAGGACTGCAAGAACGTTGGCTTTCTCAAGTTCGAAAGTATTGTAAATGTTTATCTTTTTTGTTATTCCACATTGGAAACTTGAGCTTTTTATGGCCCTTGAAATCTTGTTAAGAGCCACTTAGTGAAGTGTATAAAATCATAATGGTTATTGGCGGGGATTTCGCCGCATTCTTTCTCATCGAGTATTCTGCTGCGTTTGTCAAGATATTCGTTCTTCTGGTGTTTATATAAAATCAAGATTTTTTTATTGTGTCAATAAACGCATTGGATTGGACAAATTAAAGTAATCAAAGTTTGCAGGGTTAAAGTTTTATCCCGCGGCTTCTCTTTAACTAGTCGTCTTGTTTGTATAGTAATGTTGCATTAAACCGTTTTTCTTTCTTATTAACATTTAACACAGACTGTCCGAAAAAAATCGACTTTATTTGATTTTATTAAAATATCGTACATTACCAGTAAACTGTGAGTTGAGGAATCAAAATATAAGGTAATATGTTATATTATTATATTTCGTTTTAAAGAGGTACCGGTAACATACATGAATATATAGACGAAAATATACTCTTACAATATTATTGGTTTTGATCATCCCTTGTATATGTCTATGCCCGCGAAAAGCATAATGTCAATGATAACAAGTCGCGGTGGCGAAGTGAATAGGATTTTCGGTACTAGTTCTACCTAGGAAACGTTCTCGAGACTGTTTCAATAAGCTATAGGCGTTAGATGCATTTAAGTTGGAATAAAACAAATAATTGTCTATTCCGATCACCGCACAAGTCTTATCAAGCGAACAATTCTGGCTCAATTGATGGAACTATTGCAGGAATTTATGTTTGCTAAAACTTATTTTTGAACGAAGAAATATCATAATTGCTTTGTTTTCAGGATTACGGACGGACATATGATAGTGTTAGATAATAAGCGGGCACCAGGGAAACAACTATAGTAAATATTTCAACAATTGCAGCCCTGACAAGTTGAGAAAAATAAACTCGCCTGTACGATACCCGCCATCCCTGGGATCATTTATCACTCTTGCTGTCACCTCTGTAGACTCTATATCTTTCTCCACCATGATAAGATATTTATGTCCATTTTATTAATCAGGCGATCTTCAAACAAATCTGTGAATAAATATGCAAATACCCCTTAAGAAACTCTGTTCTGTCTTTTCACTCGTAGATTGCTTTGAGTGAAAAGTAAATACGCATTTTCGGGATTACATTTACATAAATTGAGCGAGGACAAGTGTGCACGAATTAACGAGATAAATTTTAACCGAATTGTGAAATCGTTGACGGCCCGGATATTCGTCCTCAAGCATTAAATAGCTGAACGTTTGGATACGGACTAAACATAGTGAAACGTGTTTTATCGAATAAAGGATAAATAATAACAAGGTTTGGATGGAGTACATATTGAATACAATTTATTATCCATATAATTTTACATTTTAGGGCAAATTATTAACATTACAATGTCGAGTTGATCGAAAGAGTCGAAACATCAACATTCATTTTAACGAATTTCAGCTTACATATCCAAACTCGTTTTTCCCCTTGAGCTATCGAAAGTTACATTTGATATTGGCTTATTCATCGGACCATGCTGACAATGCACATTTACAAAAATGTTTTGTGGAATGCATATGTAAAGTCTACATATATTGTTTGACAGTTGCACTCTCGTGGTGTATACGGGAGTTTACAGTTTGACGCACGTGGTGCGGATACAATATAGCCTGTTTGACAAGTTATATCCCAATGCACAAAACTTTCATTAAAATTCATTTTGCATCATTTTTTATATTATTTTTGGATGTGTTTAAAAGCCTATTTGCGTATTTGTTGAGCTCGACTAATGTCGAAGCATACTAAATAATTGTCACCATACTTTGAGACCGTCACCATTGCGAACACGTGAAGGGTACATGTACTGGATTTTTTTACTGTAAAGTGAAAGACTTGTATCATCATTTGGCAACTTCTATAGTTAAAAAGAAAATGCTGTCAAATTTTCTTCTGCGATTTCGGCTTCTTACAATCAAATGTGGCATGTTTTGAGAAAACTGGGCAAAATGCTTGTGCGTAAAGTGTCATCCCAGAATAGCCTGTGCAGTCCGCACAGGCTAATCCGGGACGACACTTTCCGCCTAAACTGGATTTTCGCTAAGAAGAGACATCATTTAAACGAAAAATTCCATAAAAGCGGAAATTGTCGTCCCTGATTAGCCTGTGCGAACTGCACAGGCTAATCTGGGATGACAATTCACGCACAAGCATTAAGCCCAGTTTTTCAGAACACGACACAAATTAGACACGCTGATTGTTTCAAGTTTTTTTTCTTTCCGAAATTGTTTTTTGTTTAAAGATTGCATATTCTACCTGATTTTTTCAATTAAATATTTAACCGCAGCTCTTTTTAAAAGTTTAAACTTAATGAATACAAGTATACCCCTTTTAACACGTGTTTGACAGTTGAAATCCGTTCTCGCTTTTCTGATGATTATCTTGTCATTCACGTTGTCAGAGATTATCGGGTGTCTGGGCAATGATAAACGAGACGGGCATTAGTTAATTTTGCAAATACATTATACGTATTTGCTGCAAAAAGAAGACTTTGTTCGTAATCGTTTAATAGTTGCTTCCTCTTATTCGATTACAAACAAATATTGCATTATGATGAAACGTCTTGGGCGTGTGTGTTTGTAGAGGTGAAATGCGACCTTTGAGTGGTTTAAAGTTCATTAGTGTGTTCGATTGTTGTTGGTGTTGTTGTTTTGAAGCCGGACATTATATCGGTGTTTAAACATGTTTATCTAATGCCATCTATTGAGTTTGTTTACTTATTCATATTAAATATAATCATTTCTGGTTCGTTTGTTGACTCTTTGCTAACTCCAAAGTTTCGTGTTTGATTAAGAAAATAAATTTGAAGCAAAACAAACAAACAAACACTTTTAAGGATAGCGCGAACATTGTTTCGGTACACGGTATTACATATTGTAAATGTCATCACACGTACGATCAATTACGTCGACGGCTTCTTGTATAGGAAACAGTCGCTTTTTGTATAGGAAACAGTCCCTTCTTGTTTGGAAACAGTTGCGTCTTGTATATGAAACAGTCGCGTCTTATATCAGAAACAGTCGCGTCTTGTTTATAAACAGTCGCGTCTTGTATATGGAACAGTCGCGTCTTGTATATGGAACAGTCCCTTCTTGTTTAAAAATAATCGCGTCTCGTATATAAAACAGTCGCTTTATGTACACGAAAATGTCCCTTCCTGTGAAAGAAAAGTCGCGTCTTGTTTAGAAACAGTCGCGTATTGTACGCGAAACAGCCACGTCTTGTACACGAAACAGTCGCGTCTTGTATAGTAAACAGTCTCGTATTGTATAGGAAACAATTGCATCTTATGTAGGAAACAGTCGCGTTTTATTAGGAAACAGTCGCGTCTTGTATAGGAAACTGTCGCGTCTTGTATAGAAAACAGTCACGTGTTGTATAGGAAACAGTCGCGTATTGTATAGGAAACAGTCGCGTCTTGTATAGGAAACAATCAATAAGGAGCCAAGATAGTGCGTATGTTCAAAGCTTACCGACATTGTTTTGAACCAATTTATCGACATAGAGCTTGCAGTCCCAAAAGGGACTTACTAGAATTTACATTTTTTAAAGTCTTTAAAAAAATGGACATAAGGACGTCAAATATACTAACTAAACTGACCAAAGCTTCATCATATAAAAGAAAGAATGTCCCGAATGGACCCGGATCAGCCTTGTGGGTAGACACTATGACAGCCAGAGCAAAGGACCAACAACGGAAACACTTCAGCGTGTATTGCTCTAAAATAAATATGCTTAAACGAATTCATTTGAATTAGAGACAGAATGGAACACGTACATAAACTTTCCTTTTGAATAAACACCTCTTTATATTTGACGAGGCAATTTTCAGTGACTGTTTAAATAAACGCGTTCACAATGGCTTTCGATCTTCATCAGATTTTCGAAAACAATGAACCTTTTATAATCCCATTGTTCCCATTGTTCCCATTTAACTACTTCTAAATATTCATTCATATCTTTTCTTAAACGACACGGGCTTTCCAATTATCGTCAATACTTGAAAAAGACCCGCGAATTAAATAATACTCGATAATCTTTATATAAATTTGAATCACACATAATGAGTGTATTGTAATCGTAATTACCTTTTAAAACGACAGTTTAATTCAATACGTGCGCTTTTATTGCGTTCTTTATGCTGATCGTATGAATTGAACTTCTGTTTATATCAGCGAATTTTGACAGGAACGGAAAATGACATATAAATACAACACAATGATTTGATAATTAGACAGATTTTTTTTAAACTATCACGAACAAGACGTGCTTTGCGTGGCAAGCCGTTTTTAATACAGATTATATTGAGAATGCTATTTAAAATATGCATCCTTCGATCTTAACCCATTTATGCCTAGCGTCTAGAAAAAGGCCTTGGCAAACAGCGTAGACCCAAATGAGAGCCGCATGATTCGGCGTCTCATCAGGTTCAGCGCTGTTTGCTTGAAGGAATTTCTGTAAGAAATATTCTAAATATAGAAATAAATATACTAGACATCCCTAATTTTGAAAATAAATAGATCCAATTTAGAAGGATGGGAGAGTCCACTAGGCATAAAAGGGTTAATTATGATCATTGTAAATCGTGACGTATGAGTGTTCTAATAAGCATATTCAGCATCGTTAACGTAGTTTTCGCTTTGGAACCCGCCCGTCGTCATCTTCGCCAACATCATAAACATCACCAGCATACATTCCTGGACATCCTCATTATGGAAATTATCATCACACTGCTGTGTAATCCTCGACATTATGTTGATCAATGGGTCGTTGTCGGCTCAGGTACTACTTAAAAGTACCCTAGGTACTATTAAGTATACTACAATGCACCACGGGTACGGAACATGCGCTTAAAGACTACCGGCCATACTCTGGGGTACTTGTTAGTATATTTGCCGCACCCCGGGTATATTTTAGTAGTACCTGGAGCCATACTGTTGATATCCATTATAGAGTCATCAATGCAAATTTAGTCACCAACATTTCATCAAAGCTGACAAATATTTCACCGACGATCACGTGGTGTATTTCAGGAACCCCGCAGTCAAGGCAACGGATTCTCCAGAGCTGGCAATCTGAGGCACCGTAAGACGTCTACCAACCTGAATAACTCCGTAACCATGGACGTAGACGTCGACAACGATCTGCAGTGTCCAATATGTCTGGAGCTCTACACGTATCCCATCATCCTGCCCTGCTCGCACGTGCTTTGTCGCTCTCCTTGCGCGGAACATTTGTTCGACTTCAATTTTATCCGTTGTCCGGTGTGTCGGGATAACTGCTACGTCAGCGGCGGTATATCGAGTCTACCACGAGTTATTGCTCTTGAGAACATCATCGAACGGTACAAAAAAGAGCAGAAAAAAGACAGACAGGAAGTGGTGAAATCGTCTGCTTCAACTCAGCCGAAGCAGACGGTAGTTCAGGCTGCTTCCAATGGATCTAATGAGGATTTAGCCAAATCTTTGTCTTTACTGAACAGCAGTGTAACTGCATTAACATCACTAGCATCTTCATTCAAAACATCGGATTCAGACGTAAAATGTCAACATTGTAAAAGTGCTACGGTAAAACGCGCCAAAAAGTTTTGCATAACATGTCGTAAATTCTTCTGCGCAACCTGTTTACGATTGTCACATCCGAGTAAAGAGCCGTTTATAAATCACGAATTCGTGGATCCAGGCTCCGACAGAACGGCTTCCGGTTCCGACCGGACAAAAGCCACCGGATGTGCTAAAGGCGGAATCTCGAAACCTTCGTCTGCTGTAAAATTTGTCGTTGACGCCTATTGTATGCTGTGTACTCAGCCGTTTACCTCGAGTTCCGACGACGGCATAATACACACTGGACATCCGGTTGTGCCAATTGAACAGGCGTACCGGGAATTTAAGGTACCACGTGCGCACATAACTGCCTTGTGTACATTTTAAATGTTTTCTAAATGGTATCATGAGCTCGGAAGATTGACAAACCCACTATTCAATATGCGTCAACATGCATATTCCTTTCTTATCACATTAAGCACTTGATCTACATAGGAAAGACAACTCTTGCCACATCCAGCATTGTATCAAGTTTACTATGAAAAAGCTAAGTTTCTCAACTTATACATGTGTGTCAAGGTATACTAGTCTGCTTGTTATGCTTGAGATATCTGATATAATTATGAATTATGATTATTAGGTACTATATTAAACTGCATTAAACGTTCAAGATAGTAAAAAAAGTCGCCATGGGTCGGGAAGTTTGACCGCCGTGTAAGGCCATGCAGGGGCAGATATATGAGTCTCGCGCTGTGAAAAGGGGGTTTAATGCATGTGCGTAAAGTGTCGCCCCAGATTAGCCTTTGGAGTCCGCAAAGGATAATCAGGGACGACATTTTCCACTTGTATGATATTTCTCGTTTAAACAAAGTTTTTTCTTAGCAAAAAAACAGTTAAGCCGGAAAGTGTTGTCCCTGATTAGCCTGTGCGGACTGCACAGGCTAATCTGGGACGACACTTTACGCACATGCATTCAACCCATTTTCACAGTGCGAGACTCATATGCAGTCATTTGTACTAGAGTATTCATCTCGTATTCCCTCTTTATTCCAGACAAGCATGGAAGGTAATAGAGAGAAGCTTGTAAACAGTCAGTCGAACGTCATGACGACCTTGAAGAACCTCAAAGACGGACTCAAGGACGTACAGGTAATGTCTGGACATAGGTTGCCGTGGCGTAGTGGATATGGTGTCCACCTAGAGACCGGGAGTTCACGATTTCGATCCCCACTGTGGGAGCGTTCTTTAGATCTCCCCCAAAGCCACCAAGTACTGGTTCTAGTCTCAGGAAACGGACTCGAGCGGGTTTCAAATTAATCGTAGGCTTTCGATTTTATCGAGCCTTAATAAATAGGTTTAAACTCAACTAACGTCTGGCCATGCGCATAATGCGTGAACAGTCGCCGTGCAAACGCCGTCCACATCTACAGCGTTCGTGTAGCGTCCTCACGGCGCGGTCACGTTGCGCTTTAAAAGACCCCACAGCGTTGTAACGGCGGTCACACATCGCTTTCTCTACCGAGCCGTGCAAACGTAGAGCAGCGGCGTTGTCTTTTGAACATGTTCAAAATGATCGCCATGACATGGTGTTCAAGGCAATGAGACGGCGCTCTCACGTTGTAGCCATGACGTTGCTGGCGACCGCACCGCGTGCAGCTGGTCGTTATGCATATTTCAGGACGCCGTGGGAGCGCCGCAATATTGCACATTTAGCTTCCGCTTCTAGGGTTTCGTTTTGTAAACCATCTAGCCATAAGGAAAAACAGTTAATACACATTGTGCGGTGCTATGTTTTCTAAGCGAAAGAAAAGAATATGCAGTAAACGGTATGTAACTGATTACTGCTGTATACAGGGGAAGGAAATATAATTAAGTGGTTAAAGGAAATCGTTAACTAAACATTAATTATTTGCATTACCATAAGAGAAAGTCGATTAACTTACCTTTTTAATCAGTATACCGTGCCATGTACGTCGTATAAAAGTACCGCATATTTGTTAAAGGATTATAAGGTGACCATGTGCAACATGATTATATGAGTCGTGTTCTGAGAAAAGTGGGCATAATGCATGTGCGTAAAGTGTCATCCCAGATTAGCCTGTGCAGTCCGCACAGGCTAATCAGGGACGACACTTTCCGCCTAAATTCCTTAAAAGCGGAAATTTTCGTCCCTGATTAGCCTGTGCGGACTGCACAGGCTTATCTGCGACGACACTTTACGCACAAGTATTATGCCCAGTTTTCTCAGAGCACGACACATATATATATGCGGGTCTACCTCAGACGATATAGAGAATAATATACGGTTGGTGTGTTTCTGTGTAACAGGGTTTTATCTTTGTCAAAAGTCACGATGATGGAATTTATACCATGTCCATTCATGTCAAATAACTAATGAAAACTTACAGAAAAATGGCGTCATGTCCTTATATGTCAACTAAATAATGGCAATTTTCAAAATTGACGCCATGTCCATACATAACCAATAAATTGGTGGAACTCACAAAAATGACGCATTTGCCATAAGTACTGCAAGGTTAAAAAAAAAATGACGCGATGTCCAAACATGTCAAATATGAAATGAAAACTCACAATAATTAATAAATATTGACAATAAAAAAAAAGCGTCATGTCCGTAGTTGTCCATTAAAATGAAAACTCATAGAAAATACATATACAGTTAATAATGACAATTAAAAAAAAATGACGCCATGTCGATACATGTCAAATAAATTATAAAAATTTCACGACACATGTCTAAGTAAATGAAAATGAAAATTCAATGACGTCGTGTCCATTTAGCACGTGCTATCGCGGCGTCGCGACGAGATCAACATGCAGTGCGACACGCTCCTGGCGGAAGTGGAGAACAAGCGCAGCTACTTCCTGTCCGACCTCGAGTACGAGGAGCGGCTCCACCAGACCGGACTGGAGGAGAGCATCAAGACGCTCGAGAAGGTTCTCGGCTCGTCCCAGGGTCTCAATAGCTACGTCAATGACGTCATGACGTCCGAAAAGGTGCCGTTCTTAGAGGTTCGTTCGCGTTGTGTGGTTGCATTGTATTTTCTTTTTGCAACAAGTTCCAAAAGCGCTTTTGTTTAAGTTTAAGTGAAACTTAAGATCAAAATGTTCTCTTCGAATTCTTATGTTTTCTTTTTTTAAGGTTACAATTAATAACCATCATTCATTGTAGCCATTTTTGCTTGTGTTTACATGTAAATGTGGACACGCATGCATGTCACTTGGGGTACATATGAATTCAAGCAATTTCTTGAGGTTTCCCCTCAGCAATTGTATTTATTTTGACACTTGCCACATGTCTTTGAACGATAAAAATCTCAAGTTTTGTTTGGGTGGCTCCGATTTTTAAACCATCCAGTTGTTCATTGTTTTCAATCCTTATGTGGTGGATGCTGTTGTCTGCGTTACTGATGCTGTTGGTGTGTTTAAGATAACATAAACACTTTATTTACCAGCGTTGTTTCTTTATTTTACGCCTGTACTAAATTGAAAATACATTTATCTTCATTTTCGAGTAATAAGTAAAATGTTTCGGGTGATTTGTTATTTTTTTTTAATACGGCTTTTTGAATTCTAGTTCTGATATAACATAAAAATATACATATATCAGTTTCAATCTCAAAATTTAAAATTTATTTACACATTTTGTACATTTCAGGTAGCGAACACACTCAATGACAGGTATATGTTTTATTATTTTATGTTTCATATAGTAATTTAATATTTATAGCATATGTCTTAACTATATATGTATGTCGATGTTTATGTTAAAAGGCAGCGATGTCAAATGCGATTATAATACAAATGATATGGAACCAAACAGTCTACGCCGATAATTGTAACATTTTGCAAATAACTGTTTCCATATAATAACCTGAACATATCTGTAATGGACTTTGAATGATTGTACACTTTCAGGATCGTGAAAGCGACTGTTGACTGCGAGAATGCGTCCAGTGCGCAGGGACCGGATATGGAAGTGATTCACGGGAAAGTGGTCGACTGCAGACGAGAAAAAGTCATTCTGCGGGAGCTTAGCTATTTGTGCCGTAAGTTGCCTTACATTTGATTTGATAAAGTCTACGCTTCAATATGTTATGTCAAGTTCTGTTGCACAAGGTAAACATTATGTACTTACTTCATCTTACTGCATTAAGGTTAGAAATTAAATAGTACATTGAGTATACATGCTTCAGGACGTCCATAAACATAACAAACTTCTCAAATACTACACTTTTCCACATGCCACATTCAAATTTTCGTGCAATTTCTGTTATCGTACGTAACTAAAGTTATGACAGTTTTTCAAACCAGAATTGTATTGTGTACCTGATTACATGTATAACAACTTTCTGTTGCGGCGTCCGGGTGCTATTCGTTACTATCGTGACAATCTCTAGTTTAAAATGTCGTTTTAATGTCAGTTGCTTACCTTCAAATACTATTGTTCCTCATTTTGTCAACCTTGATGTCGTGCATGATTGTTTGTAATTAGACCTTATGTCGCCTCATTTAACATTCACAAGCCGATTCTGTATTAACCCTTTGGGCGCTGGAACCGGATTTTGAAGGCCTTTGCAAACAGTTTGGATCCAGATGAGACGCCACAGAACGTGGCGTCTCATCAGGATCCAAACTGTTTGCTACTCTGATAGAATTCTTTGAAAAAAAATCGAAGAAAATGCTAATTTTAGAAATTCAGCAGACGACATTTTTGCAGACGACAAATTTCCCAGCATGCAAAGGGTTAAACATCCTTTGAGCCTCGTTCATTGAAAACTAGACTTCATGCAAGTGCGTAAAGCCTGTGAAGTCCGAATATTTTTCGTTTGAAGGAAGGTTCTTCTTAGCGAAAATCCAGTTCAGGCAGAAAGCTCAGCTTTCCCAGAACGATTTCCTGTGTTAAAGAAAACGTTCCAATTCTTTTAAAATCACAAACATTACATACATAGTCGAGTGCGCGTTGGAAAATCACATTCAACATACACGTTCCCCTTTGTTTTAAATATTGCATCCCCTAGACGTCTTATGTCCAAGTGCCTAGGTTTTATTGCAGACTAATAGTAATTTAAATATGATTGGGTGTGTGATATTTTGTTATCGAGTGAGCCGAGATCCATCGCTACAGAAGACTTGATACTAGTTGTTTGGTTACGGCGGATAGTGCGAGATACATGAGACAATATTCGGTCTTTTAATGCCCGATGGGAAACACCAAGTACATGTACTACAACTCTGCTTTACCTTTAATACGAAATACTAAAAATCGAACCTGCGCCCCTAAGTTCTGGCGCTAGTGTTTTACCACCAGACCACAGATCCGCTCCAAATTATTATGTTTGACATTCGTTGAAGCGTTTATTATACCCACGTGTGTCTATGTGTAGCTCCATCGACGCCCATCGTTGACGTGACCCGTTGCTCGCGCAGTGAGAACGTTGTGGTCCTGGCGCTGTGCCCCCCAAGCAGCGTGCACGAGGTGGTCGACCAGTACGAGGTACACTACTGCTCAGAGGAACAGAAGAACATACAACTAGAGGTAACAGCTTAAAACTGGAATCGAGCATATGAGCCTCGTTCTGAAAAAACTTAATGCATGAGCGTACACTGGATTAACGGTTAGAAGAGACCTCTTTTAAATTAAAATGTAATTAAAGCGGAAAGTGTCATTCCTGATTAACCTTAGCGGACCGCACAGGCCAATCTGGGATTACACTTTACGCGCATATATTAAGCCCAGTTTTCACAGAACGCTGCTCATATGAGAACAGACATGGAGACCGTTTTGATCAGATCTCCTTGCCCAGTTAATAGTCGTAACTGAATATTTTGCATTTTAAGAATATCGTTTTAACTGGTTAACGATCGGTTAGTAACTTACGAGAGTTTATGAAAAAGGTGTACATGTGAATAAATGCAGTTCCTGTAAATAACGCGTGCTATTGTGGAATTTATTCAGTACGGAATACCGTTAGTGCCATTGTGGTTGCACATTAAAATCCAGAGGGCGACAATGCGATAGTGCGATAGTACGATGGCGATAGTGCGATAGTACGATGGCGACAATGCGATAGTACGATGGCGACAATGCGATAGTACGATGGCGACAATGCGACAACGCGAAAGTACGATGGCGACAATGCGATAGGACGATGGCGACAATGCGAAAACGCGAAAGTACGATGGCGACAATGCGATAGTCATATCGTACTGTCGCCATCGTATCATCGAATTGTCGCTATCGTACTATCGCATTGTCACCATCTTATTGTCGCACTGTCGTCATCGTATTATCGCACTATCGCATTGTCGCATTGTCGCCACCATACTATCGCACTGTCGCCATCGTATTGTCGACTGTCGTCATCGTATTATCGCATTGTCGGCATCGTATTATCGCACTATCGCATTGTCGCCAGCGTACTATCGCACTGTCGCCATCGTATTGTCGCACTGTCGTCATCGTATTATCGCATTGTCGCAATCGTACTATCGCGTTGTCGCATTGTCTCCATCGTACTATCGCTTTGTCGCCATCGTACTATCGCGTTGTCGAATTGTCGCCATCGTACTATCGCATTTTCGAAATCGTACTATCGCATTGTCACCATCGTACTATCGAACTGTCGCCATCATACTATCGCACTATCGCATTGTCGCCCTCTGGACTTTAATGTGTAACCACGATGGCCCTAACGGTATTCCGTAATTCAGGTTCTGCTTCAAAATAAGTCTTAACTTTAGGGCACACCTGCCAATTAATGCGTTCATCATAAAGTACGTTACCTTGATTCTTCTTATAGATGCTTGCCATCAATATACATCTTGCTTAATGCTTTGTAATTGGGTTTGATAAAACAAGAAAAAAAACTGTATGACATTTACATTTGACGAACTACTGTAAAATCATATATATTCGTCGGCATAACATGTCGTGTGTTTTTTTTTCTTCAAAAAATGACCTTTTCGTGGACACGTAAAAACGTGGTTTTTCTGATTTTAGAAAAAAAAGATGTACTTTCGTCTTTCATTTTCCGATGTGTTTCCGTTGAATTCGTGGATCGGTCTACCCACGAAATCCACGAAAATGTTTGCACTACAAGTAACGATTGTACAGTAATTTGTGTGTGTATGCATGCATTTCGTTAGACCTTTCAGTCAAGGATAACACATGAAAGTGCAAGCACTTATTTCCAATGGGGTCCTTTTGGTTTTGCTGAAGAGACAGCAAGCAGAAGATACAGTATTGAGATACAAGGAATCCGGGTGCGATACCCTAGCTCTTTGCGAATAGATCCCTTGGTTCTTTTACGTGCTCAGTGTATAGCACCGATACACGCGAGAATTACCTGGGTTTCATACCAGTACATCTCTAGTTGGGTGGGAAACACTTGAAGCATTTCTGAAATTCCCAGTGCCCCGGCCAGGAATTGAACCGGGGACCTCTGGAATGGTAGACCAGAGTGTAACCACTCGACTACCGCACCTCCAATTTAGCTATTCGTCTTTCAGAGACTCAATTAAGTGTAACTTCAGTTAAAGGGTTTTCGTTGTATCTCACAAGTTTAAATGAGAGTCTCATAACATATTGCCGTTATGTTCTAGGAAACGGTGGTGGTGAAAAACTGCGTTGAAGACAGTTGCTCCACGAAGATCTCCGCCAACGCGTCCGGAATACTGGTGCTGCTACTGGAGAATTTGTGTCGCTCCACCACCTACTACTTCTGCCTGAGTTCCGGGAATGCCGCCGGGAGGTCCGGAAGTTCCGAGGTCGTCCAGTGCACCACCCTAGCCGAGGGGGAGAATGTTATACCTGGTAAGATATTAATTGCTGCACCTTGTCGCAGAACACGTGGGAAATTTAACGTATGAGTTACAGGTATTTCATTTTATTAAAATATTTAACTATGTGAACACATTGTACGTCGTTTTCACCACGTTTCTTAAGAACCAGTGAGTTAATGTCACATGTATTTGTGTTTCTATCTTTTTGTAACGCTCTTTTATAATTTCGTTACTGCGGATTGGACAAAAATAAAAACTTACATTAACAATCTTAAACAACCTAACAAACGTTACACTCGTCTATAGGTCATTACATGTGTACGTAATGCAATTGAACGCCCCTTAGTTGTTTAATATATATTTATATTTGAAACAAAGTCTTGAAATTTGTAAATCAAATTGAACGGTGTATGATATATAAACCAGTTAAACCCTTCCTTATTGCAGCGCCTTTGATTATCGAGAGGCTCTGCAAGCGTTTCACGTCGTCTATTCAAATATTCTCATCCAGTCCGGTAGATGTCGCCGCGGAGCAGAAAATCTCGCATTTCCTGTTATATCGACAATCGCCCCAAAACCGGGTTTGGAAGTGCGTCTCCATGTACGGACGTGAAGATCATCGGGTTTTCGGACTAGAACCGAATTCGGAATACGAGTTTGTGATCTTGGCGTATAATTTGAGGGGTGAATGTCGACTGTCGAACAAAGTAGTTCTAGAGACGACGTCGTCCGCTGCAGTGTTTTAAGATAATGATAGTCATTAGAAACATAATGGTATACATTCATGAAAAAATTGCCTCTCAGTAAATTATTATCATATCATACCAGCTATTGCAGTAGAGAGCTGCAACTATTCATGAACATATATATGTTTACGCCCCCTTCCGAAGAAGACGGTATATATCAGTCGCACTGTCCGTCTATGCGTCTGTGCGAAACTTCGTGTTGTTGCTCTAGGTTTGTCATGTATTTATGGACTATGAAATTACTTGGCACAAATGTCAACCATCATAAGACGTGTCGGGTGTACCACCCGTCTCCCTACCTCAAATGTCAAGGTCACGCTTAGAGGTCAAAGATAAAATTTGACTATAAAACAGCTTTGTGTCATTTCTGAGACAAAATGTAATGTTGGGTATATGTGCTCTATCGACCAATATCTTTTTTTAACGATATTTTGCACAAAATATGATAACGTCGCTGCACATTGACCGCTTCAGATAATCAGCGTTCCGTGACAGAACAATTGTGTTTCGGCAAAAAGCAAAAATGAATACGACAAGGGCATTACTGATGTGCACACAAATTATTGGTTTGTCTGTTCTATTGAAAATCCGCTTGTTTGTGTGTTTTGTGAGGTATTGGTGTTTGTTGTTGTTTTTATTTTAAACTTCCAATTTATTTGCACCCGACTTTTTTTTTTGGATTCATTAAATTGTTTGTTTTGCCTGCCACTATTATAAATTTGGTGCTTAATTATAAGTGTTACAAGAAAGTGTTGTTATTTAATCCGTCCCTTATTTATTTTTTCAATTACCTCTAGATTTATTTGATTAGATTGTATACATATTCATTACATCTGTCTTCGCAACAATTTATCTAAACAACACATCATAGTTATTATGCCCGATGTAACAATTGAAAAGTACATGACAATTGTGTACTGAAATTTTAGTGAAATATGTATCAAGAAACAAACTCGTAAATGGGATTTTGTGGTTTAAGTTTCATAACAATATGGTTTAGTTTCTTTGAATAAGAATACAAGCATGATGAGTAATACATTTTGTTGTCTAAATAATTTTTTCAAATAGGAACTTTAAGAAAAGACAACTCCATCATGTGTTGAAGTTGATTCCTGATGTTATCTCCCTTTCATTGGTGTGTCTACAATGCTATGTTTATGCACATTTCTTAATGTATAATTCTATGTATGCATTTCCCTGTAAAGATAGGGTCTTATTTTGTGTTAATGTTAATTTTTATATGATGGTCGCGAGAAACTTGATACAAAAAAACTGTGATAACACATATTAAAGACTTTTACACATGGTACATGTAGAAGATATAGATATTATATTTATTTATTTTATGTTAGGAGGTAGATAGTTTAAGGCAATATTTATGTCTGATTATAAGCAAGCTCGTTTCTTTGCCTCATAAAATCAGTATTTTGTTCATGTTTGTCCGTTGATCGACGTCCACATCCGCTAAGCTAGTCAATGTAGAAGCACATAACAAATTTTATGAATTTCATTACATGCGCCTTACCTATTTGGTAAATATTTAAAATAAAGCAATCTGTGTAAATAAGTATTTATGTTTATTAAACGGTAAGTTGTAAAAGTTAGTGCTAGTAAGCCGTCCTGAATGATCTGTAATAAGTGTAATAAATAAATCAAATCACTATTCAAACATACACACGAATCGAATAATTGCTTGCTGTTTTCAATGATCATTTATAACATGTATTTACAACACTTTAATAATTTCAATCTTTATGTAGTATTTTATAAATGGAGGTATCTGAATTGCCGATTGCTTGTATTTTTCCATTGTTTTTTTTTCATTTACTAACATGTGTACTTCGATCTGTGCTGGTTTTAATAACAAAAACGATTTTAAAATATGTGTTTAATGAATAGATCCATGAAACACATGTTTGTGTGAGATGATGTTTGGTATATGTACCGTGATTACAGTCCCAAGTATCTTAAATGTCGCCGTTGTCTATTCGAGATTGCGTTCCCATGCACGTGTTTTGTTTGTTCGTTTGTTATATCACTCTTGTATGACATAGTAGATAGGAAGTGTTATAAGTGTTTGATATTATTGCATGATATATAAATGTCCTCCACAGATCTTGCTCGATAAGTTTGTGCCATTGTAGATGTTTATAATAAATATGACAAGCCACTGACTATCGCTGTTGTTTTACGGGTTAACCCATTTATGCCTAGTGGACTCTCCCATCCTTCTAAATTGGATCAATTTATTTCCAAAATTAGGGATGTCTAGTATATTTATTTCTATATTTAGAATATTTCTTACAGAAATTACTTTAAGCAAACAGCGAAGACCCTGATGAGACGCCGCATCATGCGTCGTCTCATCTGGGTCTACGCTGTTTGCCTAGGCCTTTTTTCTAGACGCTAGGCATACATGGGTTTAGCTCATAAACAGAACTGAACAACGCATCTGTTTGATTACGGGATTAAAGAAAGCCTATCACAAGAAATAAACCACAAGTTTTCAGTGTAGTGCGTGTTATAAAAAAAAAATTACATAATAGGTAAAATGTAGATCGAAAATCAAACAGAAAATATGTCATACATTTTATTGTTTTTATTATTAAACTGGTACTCAAACTGATAAACATGTCCATGATCTTATGATGTGTACAAATGTAAACAAATGTACATACACACACACTTATGAGCAATGTAAATTAATATTTTGGTCTTCTAAAATGATAATCTGTACCGCTTACTTATCATCAAAATCCCGTGGCCTCAAATCAACAACCATTAGGAGAAAGGTAGCGAACTAATGGCTAAGTATACGTACCGGTATTCAACTATTCTCTAGGAAGTATTTTACTGTATGCATATGTATACTGAGTTATGTCGAACGGATATCATGTGTTCGAAACCGAATTCAAACAGGACTAATTTGATATTGAGGTTAACTTTGTTTTACATATTGTTTAATTACGATCCAAATATTTGGGACATCCTGCTCACGTACATACATTCCATGAACAGTGAAATCAACTGTATCCGACTCTTACGTATTTTAAGGAATGATAAAGCAAAACTGATTCATAAATTATTAAGTCGGTTTTCAAACAAAGAGTTAATACAAAGTAACATATTTTTAACGATGTCATGAAACTTAATGTGCATTTGAAAATCGTTCTACCGCATAGGAGTGTTTTTTTGTACAATAGCATATGTACAATTAATGACGTTTCAATTTTCCGATCGTGGGTGGGAATGGAGTTGGTTTGTTGAATAATGTTGGGAAGATCATTTTTTTACTTTTGACGTGCACCATCCGTTTATCTTCCTTATGTGTATTTAAAGTTTCATGATCATTCTTTTTTTTTGAACTTGCGAGTTCATGTTTTGCAATGGGCAGACAAACAGAGAATTAGATTGACAGACGGACATGGGGCAAACACAAAGCCTAATGCTTAATAGGGAATGCATGATAATGTCCCTTATGTTCTTTTTTTTAGTGTTGTCATATTAAGTTTGTTCTATGCTAAGTTATTGTGACATGACCTTTGGCATTTGGTAGAGTTGAAAGGTCGTGCTTAATACCCATGATGTCGTGTATAAGTTTCAACCATTCAAGCAAGTGTTTGAGTGTCTTTTGAATTATCACAAGATCCAGGTTTGCAAGCGAACGGATTCACGATTATGTAGGATGGACGGAGGGCAAACATATATTCCCCTCCGTTAAACACGAAAGGGAGATAAGCCCATTTATGCCTAGCGTCTAGAAAAAAGGCCTTGGCAAACAGCGTAGACCCAGTTGAGACGCCGCATGATGAGGCGTCTCATCAGGGTCTGCGCTGTTTGCTTAAATGAATTTCTGTAAAAAAATATTCTAAATATAGAAATAAATATACTAGACATCCCTAATTATGGAAATAAATTGATCCACTTTATAAGGATGGGAGAGTGCACTAGGCATAAATGGGTTAATAAAGGAAAACACGTTTTTTTAATTCTATGAGAACGAAATATAAACAATTGGATTCGTTTTGAGTCCGAAGATTAATATCCAGTGATGTTTCTACCACCTCACTCAAGCAGCGTGGCGACGGATACGGTCGGAAGGGCTCCCAATGCAGTGCCGTGGGACATTCGACAGCTCAATTGAAGATGTTTGTGCTATGAAAACTGTATGGCCACCCTGATGATCGTGTTATCACACCTTCACTGTAAACCTTGAAATCCAGTTTGTTTTACAATCTGCTTATCAGAGATTAACCACGTTTTTACGTCTATGTACGTTGTTCACGTATTAATAAATTATTCTTTAGTTGAACTATTGAGATCACATATATTCAAAACAAGTCAGCATTTATCGTTTTGTAATTAATTAAAATAATTAATTGTGCCCTACGTTACACATGAACAATGGATAATGTATACATGGAAAGCTTTGAAAAGAGTTTTGCATAATTTATAATTTAAAATGTTTCGTCGAATTCTCAGACATGTACGACATGTAGGGTATACTAATGGGACCTCCTTTATATTACTTTGCTGAATGTTTTTTTTTTACATTACGAATGGGCACATTCAACTACCATTATCTATGTAAGAGTCTTCGTAGCGCTTAGAATAAATGTGTAGTTATGCGGCTCATACATTATTAAAAAAAATATGGTTTATTTGTGTTTTTAAGTATCAAATCATTAATTTTTGACATGAAAACATTATATATATTTTTAAATTAAGTTGCATATAATGTACTGTTTACTATGCTATTTTGAATTATAACTTTGAAAATTGTCGCGGTCTTGTCATTCTTGAGACTCGCCATAGTCTGACCAGTGTCCACTCGTAACCTTATTATTCTTAAAGACTTCCAGACTATCTGGCTAGTTTCTGCTCGTAGATTAATGAGGCGGACAGACTCCCGACAGTCTGACTCGTGTCAACTCGTAATCTAAAGATTCTTAAAGACTTACATACTATCTGGCTAGTTTCTACTCGTAGATTAATGAGGCGGACAGACTCCCGACAGTCTGACTCGTGTCAACTCGTAACCTTATTATTCTTAAAGACTTCCATACTATCTGGCTAGTTTCTACGTGTATATTAATGAGGCGTACAGACTCCCGACAGTCTGACTCGTGTCAATTCGTAATCTTATTATTCATAAAGACTTCCATACTATCTGGCTAGTTTCTACTCGTAGATTAATGAGGCATACAGGATCCCGACAGTCTGACTCGTGTCAATCCGTAACCTTATTATTCTTAAAGACTTCCATACTATCTGGCTAGTTTCTACGTGTAGATTAATGAGGGGTACAGACTCCCGACAGTCTGACTCGTGTCAACTCGTAACCTTATTATTCTTAAAGACTTCCATACTATCTGGCTAGTTTCTACTCGTATATTAATGAGGCGTACAGACTCCCGACAATCTGACTCATGTCAACTCGAAACCTTATTTTTCTTAAAGACTTCCATACTATCTGGCTAGTTTCTACTCGTAGATTAATGAGGTGTACAGACTCCAGACAGTCTGACTCGTGTCAACTCGTATCCTTATTTTTCTTAAAGACTTCCATACTATCTGGCTAGTTTCTACTCGTAGATTATTGAGGCGGACAGACTCCCGACAGTCTGACTCATGTCAACTCGAAACCTTATTTTTCTTAAAGACTTCCATACTATCTGGCTAGTTTCTACGTGTAGATTAATGATGCGTACAGACCCCCGACAGTCTGACTCGTGTCCATTCGTAACATAATGATTCTTAAAGAATCCCAAATAGTTTGGCTAGTGTCTTAAGTTAAAAAATTTCGTTAGAAGGACTGCTTAATATTACAGATGTATCAACCACGCTAATCACGATAAAAGTCCATGTTCCGATGGATTTACAGCAAAAATTAATAAAGGTATTTTTGGAGAAAGTTAGGTCATTTCATGATGAGAAGTGTACGATATGCCTTTATTAGGAACTCCTTGTTCATAACACAAAACATGGAATTATAGCCTTCAATCCAAAAGACAACAAGCAAAGGGGTTATTTAAAAAATATATGACCATACACATTATTTAATGGTGTGTACACATTGGCATTAAGTTCGGATTGTCGATTTATTCGTGAAACACTAGACAACTTTAAGATATATTGAAATATGCTGAAGACAATAATCTTCCTGGATAACTAATGCCAATGGATTTAGAAAAAAAACGGAGAAACTTTATCTTTCCTGTTTATAGGAGCAGCTATTAGTTGTTGTTTTTAATTTTCGATCAATTATTGAAACAAGAATGAAAAATATGTTATTGCTTAATACTATTGCCTCTATACACATATATTGCTTCTTGTCAAACACTTTCTGTATTTAGAGGCGTGTTCGACAAGGAGACCCAATTAGTTGTTACATTTTTATTACATGTGCAGACATTCTTGCTAATACAGTGAGGAGAAATCAAATATATAAAGTGTAACAATAAAATACAAAGAACATATAATATCTCAATTTGCTGATTAGTCATATTCACTAATTGAAGAATCATAATTAACCCTAAATTGTACGCCACACGTGCTTCATGAATTTTCAAGGTACCCCTACCCCTAATCCTGGTCGGCCGTATAAAGGAGAGTAATAGATAAATAAAAACTAAATACAAACTGACATGGGGCGCATGTACTTTTAAAGTTCTTGGGTAAATGTTTGATATTAACATAGAAAACATGGAATGAAGAATATTGAAACAAAATCAAATGTATTAAAAGATTAATAATTAATTGAAATCTCAATTTGACACCGATAAGAAAAAATAACTATTGCCAAATCACTGCTTTTACCTTTGCTTACTAATTTATGTATATCGCTACCAACATCAAGAACGCACATCATGTTACAAAGTAATAAACAATTGTATGACTTTATTTGGGTAGGGCCAGGTAAAATAAACGCTACTGTAATTGTTAAAGAAAATAAAAGTTGATTGTAATGTTAGATGTGTGTTCAATAAAAAAAATACATAAAAAAATAACATGGCTTAAGAGTCAGGCGATGGAAATTGTTAGTCACTTGATAAATAGTTAATAGACTTAAAATACGTTTTAACACTGGTAAAATGCATGCCTAGAAAATATTGAGTGTTTTCACTTCATATACACGTATATTTGTTAATGCAGCATCAACATACTAAAACAATATCCCGGAAAGAGACAAATAATTCATTTGAATATCAACCGTACTTTCGTTTGACAACTGATCATGCATGTACGATGTTTATCTAAATTTAGTTTTAGTGCATATCTATTCATACGACACACGAGCACTAACTCCGATCCTAATAAAAAGACAGTTCCGCTCGGCTTGGAGGACTGTACAGTCATGTAAACTATCGACTATAATATATATTTTTATAAACAACTAGTAGCAAGATGAGTTGCAGATAATTGGTCAGTTACCACATTTTAACTAACTCTTTTGACCTGTTAATTCTTTTAAGCTCAATTCAGCAGTGAAAAATGCGCATACTATCACTTTAATGAACACGATCGAGAGTAGCCAAAAATATCGAAAACTCAACCTGAAATTCCAAAAAAGTACGGGTCGACATCGAAACTTAGGGTCGGTCTGGTTAGTTAAAAAAACAACGTGTCTATGCCTTAGTCGCTGCAACAAAACAACTTGACGTCATTGAGCGAGGTATCGTCGTCATCGCCTTGGGGAGATTCGACATTCGTTAAAATTCCACAGATGGCCGAGTTGTCCGGGCAGATGTTGCTCCGAGGATGAGACCAATCGCCCCAACCCATGCCTCCTGGAGCGCGAATATAATTTGGGCTTGTTCTGGTGTTAAAAAAGTTGCATGTGAACTCGACGTCGTTCGCCGCTGTGTCATCTCCGGAAGAACCCTAATAAAACAGCAATTTAATTAACAAATATAAACACGGTGAAACTTAAGCTGTATTAGCAGGAGAGAAATCTAATAAAATCATGTGTAAATGATGTATTTCAATGAACCATTTGCCAACTCATTCTACTCAAAAATATGTAATAAACATCAAGCATTTATACACAACTAACAAAACAAAAATGAATACAACTTAGCCAAGATCGCTCACCTGAGTCACATGTTTATGCAAAGATATTAAACGTGTTTTGTTTTCGATATAAATGAATATAAACCATTTGAATTTGTTAAGTGTTATTTCGCTAATGAAGAGGTGGCATGATTTACTAATGAAGTAGGATCGTGATTTGAACAAAGTTGGTACATTACCATCATATACTGTTAAATAACTTATCTTATAGTCTGGGCCTTGCAGCTTTAGGCGAAATGTTACAATTGTTCACTTTATTCAAATTTAAAAAAACACAGTAACCATCCCCGAGATGTGTCAATTATGACCACACTGCGTACCACCATACGATGTAACTTTCCAAAAATAACACCTCTGGGCCTTGAGCATTTATGATTTGAACAAACTTGGTTGGAGACCACTATAGGATGTTACATAACAAATGTCTAGGCTTTGCGGTTTCCAAGAAGACGATTTTTAAAGTGTTCACTATATACATTTAAGGGGAGCAAGTTAACTCAATGATGGTGCCCAATTGTGACCCCGTTGGTATGATTTGAACAAACTTGGTAGAGGACCACCATACGATGTTACATGCCAAATATTAGACATTCAGAACGATTTGAATAACTTGAAAGAGGGCCATCAAAAAACCATGAAGTTTCGTGAATATCTGTTAAGCGGTTTAGAAGAAGATTTCGTTTGAATTTCAGGTGAGCATAAAACTGAGGATATCGCTTTGGATCGTTCAATGCAAAGTGTGTGAATATATTTTAAGGAGCTCCAATCCTCACGATGGGCCCAAAGTTATGCTCAAATATTAAAGTGTATATTACATAAACGTTAAAGCGTCATAGTTTAAAAAAAAATCTATTAAAGAGAATACATAGCAATTCAATTATGTACAATTCAAATTAAGGGGCATGATGACACGAAAATAAAACAAATATTGACTTTTGATTTAGAGACATAACACCACATTAAACATCAATAATTTCTTTTTTGCTTTAAATTGTATTCATTCTCCAATGTACATACTGGCGATGATATAACCTTGCTAATCATGGCAGTAGGTTCAATTATTAAAAAATAACTCTTGCTTTTGCAAAAGTTTCACCGACCTTGACTTGTCGCAAACAATATGTTTTATTAAATGTAAAACGAACTCGTATTTGTCAGGGTATCTTTCGCAGAGGTTACATGTCATTTGCGTGATAATATTTTCCAGCAGACCGATGTTGGTAAGCCGTATGAAAAATGTCGCCTTATTTGAATTACGCCAAAAAAAAGGCGTACATTTATCAGACTCATATACAGATGACCTGCAGAAAACTGTAATCCAGTTCATATTTTGTATATTTATTAATGACTTGGCTCAAATAGAAGACTAGAGGATGTTATCACGAATTTCTCATCTGATAAAGTATCCGGAGTTTCATTATTCCTATATTAAATGAACGTTACATTTTGACATTTACATTAATACCTTTTCATACTTATTAATAGTAAGATAAATGGCATTGAAGTCAGTTGAATCTTTGCTTTCCAAAAGAACGTACCAGTGCCGGTTCAACTCTTAACATAAATTGGACCATGAACTGTGCTTGACCGCCAATACGGGGGCAATACGTCGGGTTGTTCCAATCGCCCCATGGTCCAACATCAGAAGTAGCACCAACACCAAAACCCCTCCCATCGTTATTGGCACATATTAGCTCTATGCCGTTCAGTCCTGTATCATCACTACTTCCCTGGGCCCCCTCAACCTGCAGAAATCGCAAAAATAAGCAATTTGTATTTAAAGAGGAACAAATTTGCATCAATATCCTGTGTCACCTAAACCGAATAAATTATGTACGATTATAACATTTGTGATATGAACGTTGTATTTACAAACATTTTTTGTCACACAATTTTGATAGGGTTCATGAAAAAGAAACTCTTTTATTTAGAACGTATCGACACAAATATGTTTTATGACATGTATTTTTAACGGTACTTGCATTGTTTGAAGGTCACTGAATTACCTTAATATGATATCCGACGGCATACGTTGTTCTTGGACAAAATTCCGCATTACGCCATTGCCCAAACGTCCCACCATTGGAGACTGAAATCGTGGCGACAACGTTTCGATCGCCGCCAACCGACTCCAGCAAAATCAACAAAGCAACGGCGGAAAAACGGGACATTTCCACTCTGGAAAGTTAAGCCAAGCTTAGATGTGAGTTGTAGTATATGAAGTGTTTTAGTAATGAAGATTATTCCGATAAGAAGAGTATGGACGTTTCATGTAATTTACATCATGGTCCTTGAAGAAAAATTAGAATTATGCAAAATGTCGACGGTCGTTGAACTACATTTGAAAGTGTGATTTTTATTATGAAGCATTGTAATAATGAACTCGCCCAGAACAAAGACACCTGGGGGAAGCTGGTGGGCGGCAAATATCCCAGACGGGACCACAGGCGAAAATAAGATGAGATAAGATTGTAATACTGTAATGTGTATGTGTATTTAAGATATTTAAACAAAATGTTACCAGAAGTTTACCTACTTTTTATAAATAATAAATAACTATATTGTTTAAAACAACAACAGCAATAATATAATAATAATAATAATAATAATAATAATGANTATTATTATTATTATTATTATTATTATATATATTATTGATTTTACAACATAATCTTATTGGATCCATAATAAATTTTAGATGAACTCAATAATTTAAATAATTTAACTCAAATACCACCCCCTATTTTTACGGAACAGAACAGAACAGAACAGAACTGATGCCTTTACACTTAATGAACCAAGCTAACGTTACAAATTAACAAATTAACATTGTCGGAAAATATACATGTTAACACATCAGACACATGAACAGAGTTAATTGCAAACAGTAATTGCAAAAACAAATGAGTGTATTTATTATTCGCGCGTTTAATTCAATTAACATGAATATTTTTTGTATCAATACCTCTATCAGGGACCGGTTGCTCAAAACTTCAACGGCCTGTTAACTTGAGACCCAAATAACATTAATTTGAGAGGCAATGTTATTATCAAACATTTTCAAATTATTAGAGCAAACAAATGTCTATACAATTAACACATCTATTAAAGGGTTAACAAATGATTCACACAAATAGCTAGATCCAAAATCTTACGGCTGTTAGCTTAACTGGCCGTTAAAGTTTTGAGCAACCGGGCCCAGGCCGTTAAGACAACAGAAAGTTGATTATAATTGTATTAATTTAAAGAGCAATAATTTGCAATAAGAAATTGTTTCTGTACACATCGCGACGATAATACATTTATAAATACTAAACTAATGCTTGTCAATATGTAGCTTTTTTGAGTTTTTTAATTGCCTTAAAGTATTGTCTTCTCTATTAATCTTTGTTATGCACCTGCCCTGATTATTATTCGTATCTGACCTAATATAATAAGTTCGCTAACCGATTAACTACCATTCTAATTGGTGGTGTAACCTAATGTTTTAGATATTATTTAGCTTATAATACTTATAATTATATTAGGAAGAGTTTTTGACAATAAATACGTCTAAGCCTACGGAGGAAAAGCAGCAAATATTAATAACATAAAATTCTTACCTTAAATCAAGAAGAGTAGTCTTTCCGTGATATTTAATTTGAAAGTTCGATGTTAAGTAACGTTATCACGAAAATACTGTTCTTTATATAGGCTTTAGACAAGCTTAAGATACTAATAGAAATGTATCACAAGGCGGATTTTGTTCGACCTTGAACCTTGTTGAAGTTAGACTGGTGTTATGGATGTTTTCAATTTTCAACGTATTTGTCTCATTTACGTATGTCGACATTCGGAATATATTGGTAAATAGGATGTTTACTATTGCGTCGCGTTCTGAGAAAACTGGGCATAATGCATGTTTGTAAAGTGTCGTCCCAGATTAGCCTGTGCAGTCCGCACAGGCTAATCAGGGACAACACTTTCCGCCTAAATTGGATTTTTTCTATGAAGAGACTTCATTTAAACGAAAAATGTCATAAAAGCTGAAAGTGTCGTCCCTGATTAGCCGGTGCGGACTGCACAGGCTAATCTGGGACGACACTTTACGCACATGCTTTCTCAGAACGCGACACTATTTTTCAGGTATTGGTCTCAACTACGTATGTAGACATTCGGATTATATGAAGACGGTCTAATAGTAGGATCTAATCAGATATTAACGAAAAATAACGTAGGGTTTGGTTCGTTGGTGGGTATTTTTCGGGAACCGCAGTCACATCGAGCCTTTATATTATTAACAACAAAAAGACCCGAAAAACAACATAAGAAACCTTGAAGCTTACCTTTTGATCGTGCTAAAAACAGCAAAGGCATACCCGTCTTACTGACTGCTGTTAGTTTCCGCTAACCCAGTCGACTATTATGTTATGTATAGCTACGAAACTGTGTTTTTAAGGGTATTACTGTTTTAAGAAAAACATAAACGGGGCTCCTTACAGGGGCTTTTCTTTAGAGTAATCTCGCGCAGGGACCGTTTCAAATAGCAATCTTTTGAATAAAGTCATGTTTAAAAATACACTCCGTATTATAAGTGTCCCGGTATTGATAAGTTTAATTAAAGACGGTCCTTAATTAATGTTTCAATGTCGCAATCCTGGGTCCGTATTCACTTACAAATTCTTAGACTTAAGAATTCAGAATTGTCTTAGAATCAATAAATATACCTCACATTTTGCGTATTTACAGACTCAAAATTGTGCTTATATCATTAACATATTGTTCTTAACGAAGTATGATGTAATAATAGGTGATTACTGCCATGTTAGACATGTCTTTTAAATAGATTTAGAACATAACAGTTTTAAGAATACAGTGCGTTATTTATTTTAAGACTTAAGTCTGAGAAGAGGTTGGTGAATACGGGCCCTGGTTAATTGATAAAGGCTTTTCTAAAAAAAAACTCCGCGTTATATTATTTAAATAGGCATCTGTTTTGTAAAAAGAATGTCCCCAAATTTGGCTAGGCCGTAGCCACGTGTTTAATTTAACACAGCTTGGTAGTTCCCGTAAGTATTTAAACATGTTACATTAAAACAGAGAATGATAACGATGGCAACGTTCAGCAAACCAACAATAGATTCTGGTTTGAGATAAAAGTTACTAGTAAACGACTTTCCCGAGTTATCCATACTTTTCATTGTTTATGGTTAAAGAAGTGTTTTTGCCAACTTCCTTACAATTAAAAAGCTTAGTGATGCCTCATATTTGGAAACCCGCTAATGCGTCGAGAACATATAGAAAAAGACCCTTTCAAGGGACTGCAATCCAAAGAAAATTCAAAGAAGAATCATTTATGGAAATCGACAATATAAACCACATAAAATGGATACCCATTTTGGAGATGCGCAATGTGAAAAAGGTACCGAATATACAGGTTTTCTTTTTTTTAAATACGCTATGTGGAGAAAATAATTGTTTTGTTTCAATTATTTGCCTTGTAATCATGTTTCATTATAATTAAAATCAAAGCGGAAGAAGTTTCAAGTTCAACTCAGGGCCATCTAAGTGTCTCAAATGTCTGTTTATATAAACATTTCAAGATAGTTTTCTACTTACAAAATGCTGTGACTGCCGGTTAGTAGACACATGGAACGCTTAATATTCAATTTAGTCGTAAGTAATTGAAAATGCTTCCTTTTAAAGTATACATGGACAATTAAAGCTAGCGAACTTTGATTGGCCGATTTTCATGAACAAGGAAGATTTTTAGAGCGCTGTAATCACACGGAAGGCAGAGTCTTTGCAAAGCTTCGGAACAGTTAAACTTATAACTTATACTTGAGATATTTCAAGGCCACGATAAAAAAGCGCAGTTGATGCCAACGAAATTAGCACTGCGGCTGAAGACATCACATTCTCTTGGGATTTTACTTTTTAAACTTGAACGCTTGCCATTACTATATCAACATTCGAAGTGTTAGGTTGCTTTGCAGCATCGATTACTAATTGTTTTTTATTTACTTTATGCAGCAAATATAATTGTGTGGACTTTCCGGAACTATTCACAAGGACAAAATATACAAAGCAAATTTAGACCAATACAACTTTTATTCATAAAACTTTAAAGCTGCGGACGAATACCATATTTGCTCGGCTTTGGAAGAGAGCAAATACTTTGAATGCTGGAATTGTTCTACGGATTACGCCATGCCTTTCAACGATTATATGATGACATCCAACGAATCTACAATGACAGAAATCGATTCTGCGATGATTTCGAATGATACTGGGCATGAACATTACGTGTCTACAACCTTGGTTTACGATTACTTCGACACGTCGAGTGACTATGAAGTATACTATCCGACATTCTTCGACTTTGAAGTCATAACCCTGGGTTTTGTACGAACCATAATCGTTATAATCACAATTCTTGCAAATATCTTTGTCGTGGGCTACTTTTGGTCATGCAAAGGTCGCGGCAAGTCAACTAACCTGCTTTTTGTGAGCATTGCCTTCTCCGACTCGATGTCCGGAATTTCTTTACTTCC
>VMBQ01002856.1:0-110920 GCA_007657795.1 Dreissena rostriformis | reverse complement strand
TGACTGGAAATAGGAAAATGGTTTCCGGATGATAACTCAAGAACGCTTATGCCTGGGATCATGAAACGTCATAGAGACATTGGTCATGACCGGCAGATGACCCCTATTGATTTTCAGGTCACTAGGTCAAAGGTCAAGGTCACAGTGACCTGAAGCAGTAAAATGGTGTCCGGATGATAACTCAAGAACGCTTAGGCCTGGGATCACGAAACTTCATAGGGACATTGGTCATCACCGGCAGATGACCCCTGTTGATTAAAAGACCACCACCACCACCACCACCACCACCACCACCACCACCACCACTCACAGTGACAAAAAACGTATGCACACAATGGCTGCTACTACAACTTATAGCCCATATAGGGGGCATGCATGTTTTACAAACAGCCCTTGTTGAAACAAATTCAATTGACGCTATAAACATTGCACATCAGTAACCCATCGTCAATTCAATATTTGTAGTGTTTCTAAATTTTTGGAAACCTGTATATTTTGTCTATTAATATTTGGACACCTGTGTTTTTTAAATATTTTTTGTATCTTAATTTTTGGACTTGATTTTTTTAAATTATTTGTAAGTGTCCTAAAACTTAGAGTAATTACGGTAAACATGTATTTGTCTTTTAAATGTATTTTTCTCTTAGTTCTGCTTTTTATATTCATAATTCTTAAATAAGATGAAAACAAATTATGTATTGAAAAATAAAAAGGTATGAATTGGTAAGGAAAGAAAAAATGTTTTAGAAGATTAAGAAAGGCTTAATTGGATTTGTGTTGTCAATGTTTTTCAGAGAAGGCAGCAGGGCATGTGACGTTCAAGAATGACACCAGGAAGCCTGACAACAAATACGATGACGAGGTTTCTATCTTACTTGGAGAGTCACCCCCAGACCCACGAATGTCACGATCTCCGAACAAAAATTTACGAGAAAGAAGTCGCTCAGTGTCTCCCTCGATTCTCAAACGAGAACGACAGTTGTTTGAGTCTGGATTACGGGAAAAACCAATCCCAGATTACTACACAGAATTCAACACATCAGCAGCGAAGGCACCGAGCTGGGTTGATACAATGAACATCTCCGATGTATCCGACTCAGACTGGAAAAAGCGTGACTTTACTGTGTCGAAACCACCCCCGAGTTGGGTGAATGACATAGATAATTCAGACATTACCAGCATCGTGTCACCTTCTAAACCCGTCAAGAAGCTTGCATTTGAAGACCTTCTCAGACCTCTACCCGTGATTAATACTCAACAGGACTCATCCTACAACAGTGATGTTAACGATTCCCTGCCTCCACCTGGGCTCACGTTTGATGACTTGGTGGGAGTCGCGTCCAAAAAACGGAATACTCAAAACAATGCAAACAGGAACGGTTCCCCTACGTTATCGGAAAAACTGACAAATCTGAAGTCGAAGACAACAGCTGCTTTACAGAAATACCATGACAAAGATAATGACGATTTTAATGTGGACACCCCTTCAAGGGGAAGTAATCCATATAGTGGTAACGATGTTCCGCGCTGTTCGAGCCTCGATACTGCCGCGCTTATTGCTGGGATTGCTCCCCCACGTGGCAGTGATATCGTAGGGGCATCACCTATTAAGCCAGGTGAGTAGAAGAAATTATTCTGGAATAAAAGTCAAATGATGATGCTGACCTTCTGATTTATTTAATTGGAATTAATTGAATGTTAAGTTTCATTTGTTTGGTAATTTGATAGCATTTAATGCAAGTTTGTTTCAAAAAAGAGATTTTCTTTTGAATTTATATACAATGTCACAGGCAAAGTTCTATGCATAGCAGTATCAAATTTTGATCTCAGATAAATGACAGATAATTGGTGATTAAAAAAGTAAATTTCTTAAGTTCAGAAAATAGTGTTCAACTATTTATGTGTTTTTATGAAAAAAATATAAGTAAGTAAATAGAATAATGCTATAGTCCATTTTAATAACCTGAAAACAAGAATTGTGAAAAAAAAAACATGAGTCTGGCTCTGGGAAAACGGGGCGTAATGAAAGTGCGTAAAGTGACCTCCCAGATTAGCCTGTGCTTAGTTCAGGCTTATCAGGGACGTCACTTTCTGCCTTGACTGGATTTTTGCTGAGAATAGACTTCTTTTAAACAAAACATACCATACAAGTGGAAAGTTTCCCATATTTTTTAGCCATGCCTCCTGCAATCTTACATCTGTCATTCATTCCCTGATCAATCTTCCAGCAAGGGGCGACAATGACAGCACGGTAACGGCCCATGGAAGCCCAGACCGAGCCCGAAGCCAGAGAGGTCGGTCAAGAAGCCCTGATACAGACATCGTCTTAGAGGGCGACCGGCCTTGGGAGAAAACTGTCCCTTAGTAAGATTATTTGCCTTATTTTTCAGTCCTCACAGTTTTACAAAAGACGACAATTTCCATTTTTATGGTATTTTTCACCTAAAGGAGGTATCTTCATAGCGGAAACCCTGTTTACTTGGACCGTGTGCTAATCTTGGACGACTTTTTGTGCACATGCATGAAGTCCCGTTTTCCAAGAAAATTCATATGCTAGTATGTGTGTATACTGATATACTGAATATTCATATGCTAGTATGTGTGTATACTGATATACTGAATGATAGATCTTTTCTGGATGTGGAGAAAGGACCTAGCTTTCTATTCCACACATAATGCAGCCTGATATGAGGAGAGAACTCATAAACTTCAAAATACACACACACATTTACTGGTCATCAGTTGGTGTACGGATTCCAAAGTGCTTACGCCTTATAACATTGATATTTCTAATCATCCTGCTACCCACTGAGTGCCTGTTTGTGATTGCCACATCAATATCGTAATATGTAATTACATGTATGATCTTTTGGAAAAAGCCAATAATGCAGAGCTTCATTCAAAACTTGACCAGTGGTCTGTGAGCGTAAGGTCAAGTAATAGACACCTTAGAACCAGTAACCACTGTCTTCATAGACATCAAAGATCAGACAGTGTTGTACCTGCCATCAAAGATCAGACAGTGTTGTACCTGCCATCAAAGATAAGGCAGTGTTGTACCTGCCATCAAAGATCAGACAGTGTTATTCCTGCCATCAAAGATCAGACAGTGTTGTACCTGCCATCAAAGATCAGACAGTGTTGTACCTGCAATCAAAGATCAGACAGTGTTGTACCTGCCATCAAAGATCAGACAGTGTTGCACCTGCCATCAAAGATCAGACAGTGTTGTACCTGCCATCAAAGATCAGACAGTGTTGTACCTGCCATCAAAGATCAGACAGTGTTGAACCTGCAATCAAAAGCGTTCAGCAGCAGAACCACAATTTTCTTAGGCTTTCAGCTAGTAAACCCAACAAGCATGTTGTCTCACAGTGGCTATATGTGACTTAGACCAAAGTTGATTTCAATATTGCTCAAATTTTTATTTCAGTAAGCCACCAGTGTCTGTTGGCAATTTGAGGAAGCCATCTAATAATGATTCACAGGTAAGAAAATTAATACCTGTATGAACATATTTCATTTAGTGAAGTGGAATACATAATCACAGATGTTAACTGTGTTGTTTTTTTACATCTCACCTGATCAGGAAGTGCTCAAGGTGAGCCATATTGATTACCCTAGGTCTGGCATCGTGCTGTGTCTGCATGAATTGCGTCATTAACTTTAAGCTCGTTACCACTCTATAGATTCCACACTTTTCATCCAATTTTGATTAAACTTTGTCAGCATGTTTATACTCTTGATGAAACTTGGTCAGAATATTTAGACAATATCTTGGCATAGTTTGAATCTGGGTCATGTGCATATAAAAACTAGGTCACCAGGTCAAATCTTATAAAAAAAGGACACTTTATGCAAATGCATTAACCCCGTTTTTCCAGAACGAGGCTCAAATTATTAACTATTAAAATGTTCCCCTGTGTCACACGTTATAGAACTACTCTGGCGGTTCCCAGCCGGGCAGCCTGGAGGCGTTGAAGAACATGATCTTCAAGCTACAGCAGGAGGCAGTCACCACGGACAGCGAGGATGAGGGTAGTCGATCACAACTCTCAGCTAAGGTAATGGGTCCAGGTGTATTATCTAGGAAAAGCGAGGCTTAATGCATGTGCAATGCGCGTTAAGTGTCTTCCCAGATTAGCCTGTGCAGTCTGCACAGGCTAATATGGGATGACACTTTCACTTTTTTGTATTTTGGGTTTAAAGGAGGTCTATTCTTATTGGAAATGCACAGGCTAATCTGTGACGACACTTTACAAACATGCATTAAACCATGTTTTACCAGAGGGAGACTCATATCTATGTGCACTTAGTACTGGTAAACCAGCTTTCCCAGGAAATGTGTGAGTGAGTTAAGTGAGCACCTTGATATTACCGAAATACTGTTAAAAACAGTGAAAATTTCAAATAAACAAACAAACAGTATCAAAGTTGATCACAGCTGTCCGCCAATAATTATTGTATTTCCGGTATACATTACAAGCATTCTATGCAATTTACAAATTTTTTATGCAATGCATGATTGATTTACTGGGAAAACCATCTTGTCACCTTTGCCCACTGGTTATTACTTTTTAAAAATATGTTACCAAGGGACCATTTTCATTTCAGGTGCACAAGTTGCGCGCTGAAGCAGCCAACCTCGGAATCAACGTGCCTGCAGACGGAAAAGTCACTGACCCCAGGACCGGCAAACCCATGGCGCCTCTACCTGAACTGAAGGACTATGACTTCCAAGGGGAACCTGGGGGCCAATCTCTGGAGAAGTATGCACTAGCGGTTTGTGTTATTCACTAGTGAGGTATCCATGATAAGTTAACATGTTATGCTTTTGTTTTGATATAATTATTTTCTGTAGAAGTTTTTTATTTATAAAAAAAAACATAAAAAAACAGGTCAATGATGATAAGAGTAAAGTAACGATAAATTTTGAACCTACATTTTTGTCAGCATGTTAATTCATTTTGTATATATCCAAGCAATATAACTGGTATTCATTGTAGCATTTTACTGGTCCATGCTTGAGAGGCTTATGGGATCATCTATGATAAGTTTGAGACTCACTATGGGAAAATGGGGCTTAATGCATGTGCTTAAAGTGTCGTGCCAGTTTAGCCTGTGCAGTCTGCTGATCAGGGACTACACATTCCACCTAAACTTGTTTTTCGTAAAGAAGAGACTTCCTTTAAACGAAAAATTCCAAAGCAGAAAGTTTTATCCATGATTAGCCTGTGCGGACTGTGTACAGGCTAATCTGGTACAACACCTTAAGCATTTGCATTAAGCCCTGTTTTCTCTGAGCAAGCTCATTTGTAAAGTAGTCATTGTAGGTCTCCATTTAATAAACAGTTTCAGTGTTGGTAATACAGGGGCTTGTATAAAATGGTCAGTCTTGAATATTTTATTTTACAGTTTAATTAGTATTTTTGTATTGCATGTTCACCGAATAACATCAAAGCAACTACAATTTCAGAGCACTGGTACATCTTGATCGACTGAAGACGCTCGTCAATTCTAGAGAAAGAGACGAGAAACAGAAGAGTGGAGTTACCCCACTTTGTGCTCACATGGATAAGCAGAAAAAATAGGTGCAACAGTCTGAGCTGCGTTCTGGGAAAACTGGACTAAATGCATGTGCATAAAGAGTCGTCCCAGATTAGCCTGTGCTGTGTTTTTCGTTTAAAAGAGACCTTCTTTATATTATCAAAGCAGAAAGTGTCGTCCCTGATAAGCCTGTGCGTACTGCACAGGCTGATCTGGGACAACACTTATCGCACATGCATTTAGTACAGTTTTCCCAGAACGAGGCTCATATGAATGCCCGAGATCGTAACCATGGATATTCTACAATTTTCACTTACTGCTTGTTGACACCTGTATGTTAAATAAAGAGAACTTTCAACATCATCATTCTTGTAGTTGATGGTGCCTTACTATGAGAATATTGATGTTTAAGAGTTTGTAGTGGAGTGCAAGTGTGTACGTGTCCAAAAATGGTTTATTTTAATAAGTGGGTAATTTCTTTGTTCATCCGCGAGCACATGGACTAGACTGTATTATTGAAGAACATTGTGTCATCATCACAAAAACATGTATGTTTGCATTGTTATTTGCAAATATTTTAATATGACTAAGGTACATGTATGACTGCATATGAGCCTTGCCATGCGAAAATGGGTCTTATGCCATATGCGGCCATACATGCTTGTCAGGAGCTACCCTGTCAGATTTGCTTGACTTAATAGCAAACAGCAAATCTCCTGACCAAACTGCATGATTGCGTAGGCTGGTCTGGATCTGCGCTGGTCGCATATGGTATAAGACCCATTTTCGTACTACGGGGCTCATATTTATCTAATATGATACATTATCTTGACATTTTCTTTACTGTATTTGAAATACTCATTTTATTTATAACTGTAAGTGGCTATAATAAATTTTGAAACGACTGTTTACTACATGTTTTTACCTTTACATAATAGACTTTGTGTTATTTTCACTGGGCTTAAGATATCTTGCATTGGTGCCTATTTGTTGACACTTCAAGTAACTTTTGTGCAAATGCATTTGGGAAACATAAAAATCAAGGATGCCACTTAAAAAACATAATTGACAATAACAAGATTATGCACTCATTCATCATTTTGCATATAAACAAAAGATGTTTATAAAACATGTATCCCCCAATCCCTAAATTTCCATGAAGTTAAATAAGTCTGTACCCTAAAGTAATGAACGGGCCAGCAATGAAAACCATTATATGTTTAAATAAACTGGCCGAAACGTTGTTTTTGTTAACGTCCTTTTAAAGACGATTACATTTTAATGTTTGAACACATTTTACTGCTGCCAGAACAATAATGCACCCAATAAATATATGGAATTGACTGTCGGATGTTCAGATGGTTTTTATCACAATTTAAAGTCTTAATTACATTTATTAAAATGACAATTGTACCAATTAAATTTCATGTTACAAGTCTCTGTGACCTTGACCTTTGGCATCAAAATATATAAGCGTCCTCCAACAGCAAAAAAGCAAAGTGCCAAATGAAGTATATATATCAATAGTGCAAAACTACTTACGGCCACAATTCTGCTGAAATCGGTTGCTGCACGCCCCTTTACATGTATAAAACTGTAAAAAAAAATAATTCGCCCAGCGGTTGAGTTGAGTGCTCACAATAAATGGAACAATGTTGTACAATGAGAAAAAACAAAGGGTCATAATTCAGCCAAAAATGTTTGTAGCCAACATTCCTTCCTTAACAGTCATCCACACATTTAAGTCATCCAGATGTGAACTTATGAGCAAAATCCGCCAAGCAGTAAAAGATATTAATAATAAACCATTATTTTGTTCTGCTATTGTGGAATTTCCACTTTTGGCGACTGGACTGTGAAGGAGCGGGCATACTTTCCGAGGATAACCAAAACTGTACCCCATTGTTTTTGTGGATAATTTTTATTTTCAATTAGTCGAACACCTATTATTTGAGTAAAGCATGCCTGATAACATAGAAATGCCTATTGATGCCACTGTGACCTAGGAATCGAAAGGTCCCTGTCTCGAATCCCGCTCAAACAAATGGAATTTTCTGAGCGAAAAAAGTAATCAAACGCTTGATCCATTCCACCCATTCAAATGATTGCCTGTGGTGGAAACTAAGCCAATGTGCCGTTGTTGCATGCTGTGCCAAGTGTAGAAGGAAGACGTATAACACATGACCTTGGGGGTAAATGTTAAAGTCGGCTGAAGATTCACCATCGATATCAGACTTTAAACCTGCACCTTTACGTTTCCATACAAGCGACTGAATAAGAATGATATTTGTACGTGTACATATCCCAACTGCACACGAAATACTAGACAGGGAATAACGTTAGGGCCATCGTGGTTACACATTTGAATCCAGAGGGCAACAATGCGATAGTGCGATAGGACGATATGGCAACAATGTGATGGTATAATGGCAACACTGCGATAGCACGATGGCGACGATGCGATAGTACGATGGCGACAACGCGTTAGTACGATGGCGACGATGCGATAGGACGATGGCGACAATGCGACAACGGGATAGTACGATGGCGACAATACAATGACAACAGTGCGACAATACGATGGCGATAGTATGATGGCGACAATGTGATAGTGCGATAATACGATGACGACAATGCGATAAAACGATGACGACAGTGCGACAATACGATGGCGACAGTGCGATAGTATGATGGCGACAATGCGATAATACGATGACGACAGTGCGACAATACGATGGCGACAATACGATGGTGACAATGCGATAGTACGATGGCGACAATGCGATGATACGATGGCGACAGTACGAAATGACTATTGCATTGTCTCCATTGTACTATCGCGTTGTCGCCATCGTACTTTCGCATTGTCGCCATCGTACTATCGCGTTGTCGCCATCGTACAATCGCATTGTCGCCATCATACTATCGCATTGTCGCCATCGTGCTATCGCATTGTCGCCATCGTACTATCGCCCTCTGGATTTTAATGTGTAACCACGATGGCCCTAATGGTTTTCAGTAGTTTGCAGTTTAACCGTAGAGGACTAAAAATGAGGTGCGCCTCGCTCTGGTAAAACGGGCCTTAATTCAGTTGACATTAACATTTAATTTCAATATTTTAATCATAACAAATAACAAACAGCACTAACAAACACTATTATTTTTAATTAAATTCATCCCTCGCTGTTTGCTTCCAATGTGTAATGTAGTTGTGTCTGAATTTCCGAATTAAGGCTATCGGTATACATGGTGTAACTAGTTTAGCTTTTAGTGCTTTGGTTCAAAGTATAATTTATTACATGATTATTTTATTTTTCACTTAAATAAGACACTGTGTATTGTTATTTATAGACAGATCCAATCGGGTGTACATGTTTCTGTTAAATATGATGATCACCTTCATTAACTTGTTTTATTGCATTTTGACGTTTTGTTACAATACACTTGAGCCGCGCTCCGCGAAAAAGGTGCTTAATACATGTGGATAAAGTGTCGTCCCATATTAGCCTGGTCGCGATTTTAGGTTGAATCAGTATATTGGAATTATGGAATTATAACGCTTGTATGGAATTTTTAGTTTTAAGAAGTTCTCTCCTCAACGAAAATCCAGTTTAGGCGGTAAGTGTCGTTCCTGCTTAGGCTGTTCGGAAGGCACAGGCTAATCCGGAACGACACTTTACGCACATGTATTAGGCCCAGTTTTCCCAAGACGAGGCTCAAACTATAACCTCTTAACATCGGTCTGGTATTCCAGTGCTTTCTTCATATGAGTGATACTAAGACTTAGTGCTTCTTTTTTATGAATAGTAACAGATTGCACACTAAATCATTTTATGTAAATTTAACAATTTATATACTAATTATAATAGAAAAGTGCCTGAAAAGGATACATTTAATGGGAGAAAAACCTTCAAAGTCACTTATACATGGGCACACAAATGATATTTTTGAAATAGTTTTCGGGTCACGATGACATGTCTGGGTCGATCAAAGAAATGAAACAAGATCTGCGTCATTGACGGCCTTTATACCTTTATTGAAAGGACTAATGAAGCAGCTATAATTTCGAGTTACCAGCACGTGACCTAGATTTTAACATTTTAGTTTAGACATAGTAAAGATAAACATTCTGACAAGGTTTCTTCAGTATTGAGTAATACACTTTGCTTCTACAATGGTAACGAGGTTGTTCTAAGATATTGTAAAGATAAACATTCTAACATTCAAGTTTCATCAAGATTGGACAAAACGGCCTCTAGAGTGTTTACGCGGTAAATATCGACGACTCCCAACGCACGACAAACGAAGCCGGACACAGTTTGACCACAAAACATCTACATAACGTTTAGTGTCAGATGATCTAAACATGGATCATATCACTTTTTAACCCTTTGAGCGCTGGAACCGGATTTTGAAGGCCTTTGCAAACAGTTTGGATCCAGATGAGACGCCACAGAACGTGGCGTCTCATCAGGATCCAAACTGTTTGCTATTCTGATAGTATTCTTTGAAAAAAAAAATCGAAGAAAATGCTAATTTTAGAAATTCAGCAGACGACATTTTAGCAGACGACAAATATCCCAGCATGCAAATGGTTAACAAGTCGTGCATTTATACCCGTTAATTATTCAAAGAAAAAAATACACATATCTGTACCAACTCTTTCTTCTCAAGAGTCCTTCGCAATCATCTGCCATTTTGTAAGTTTCTTTGTACCCTATATATTTAGTTTGATTAAAAAGTGCATTATATAAAAATCATAACGTACACTGATTTCTGAACTGTTGAAGAACACACAAATTATTTTCCATGGATATACACGGTAGCGTTATATTCATTATTGTAGTGACTGCTTATAAATTATACAATTTAATTACGTTTCACACATACATTCAGTGCACACATTAATCAGCAGATGAATATGACAGACATTAATCAGTACATTGAACAAAATCACAAAATGTACAACTAAATTCCTGCTCTGTGAGAAGATTTTAAAAGTGCACGTAGAACATAATAAATGTGTGTTCATTTTTTTTCTAATTTACATATAAAGAGCATTTCGTAATAGTGTTAACGATTGAGTACATGACACAAACCGAACTTATTTCTTTAAAGCATTTATCCTTAAAATGCGTGTAGAGTTCATTTGTTTTTATAGTATGCACACGAAAACTGTTTCGATCGTATTTTCAACCACTTATAACACGCAGAACACGCCGGACGTGCCAGTTAACGGCATTGTTTGTACTACGATTATTTAATGATTCTCTGTAGTTATGTAACGACCGATTATTGTCTCCTTCCATTTCATAGCAATTTCCCAGCAAGTTCAATGCAGTCTCCAGGTGATTCAGGTTGATTCTATTTCTTATATCATAGATATAAGATTCCAAGACTCACAATGCATGCAGTTGATTGTCTCGTTCACCGAGTCTTCCATACGTGAGGTACTGTAGATAGTGTAGAAACGGACGAGCATCCACCTCAGCACAGTCCATCCACTCTTTCTCAGTGTAATGTCTCTGTGCCACTTCGTCTTCAGTGATATTGCGATTCATTTCAAACAACAATATGCTTGGAACGCAGTAAGCTTCTTTCCTAAGAAATCTGATACAGAATGCGAATGGCGGTTCACTGAACCCTTTGCCACTGTTACCTGATAGCATATGAGCAAACACATGGAAATCACGGTCTCCTTCTGTAAGTCTACATCCACATACAGCCTTGACCTTGCTGTGATACATCCTTTCGACGTCCTTCAACACTCTAACTGCCGCGTGAATATGTCCACTACAGTACAATATGGAGGCCAACTTTAAGCGACTAGAAGCAACATCCGTGTTTAAGGAATATTGAATACGGCGTATAATTTCGCGGTCAAGAACGTTGTGTAGTAGAAAACAGTTCGATGATTGAAATGAATTTTGTAAAGCATAAAAGTGTTTAATAAATTGTACAGCAACAGTTTTCAATCTGATATTCGTGGAGCATTCATAAGCAATGCGTAAAACATATTTTATATCTTGCTCGATGGTTGTATTGGAACTGTGTATTTCATATATTAACGATCTCAACCGAATAAAAAAGGCTTCCAGGAACTCAAACTTCAGCAATAAGCTGATGCTCTTACGTAAGCAGACACGTCCAAGTTCTCCAGCTTGTCCAAATTGCCGTAAATTACACGCTTGTAACCGACATCCTTATTTATCTATACCAATATAAAATACATCTTGTACGTTGTTCCTTATCATGGAGTCTATATACACTAACAGGCGTCTCTGCTGCAACTTAGAGTGTTTCCCATCAAACAAGTTCACTCCTTGTATGATATAATGCGGGAGCCTACCCAATCGCAACCATTTCCTTAATACGTCTAAACAAAGCCAAAGAAGAAACATGAGGTTATGTTCAAACCACAGAGAAGGGTGTGTTCTTTCGATGGTGTAAAACATAATAGATTTACTATGAAAGCTTGTTATAGAATCTCCAACGATGTTAGCAAATAGGGATTTGTTTATTAGTTTAAAAAAAATGTAACACTTAATTTGTGTCATATTAAAGCTAAACATCAACATTCGTTCTATTAAGTTTGACAGTCGCCATTCTTCGCGTTTGTAATCACTGTCTGGATGACCGGATGGTACCAGGAAACACGGCGCTACCCGTGCAGCCTCACGTAGCTGGACAGGCGGCCATTGTCTACCTCTACATCTGTCTATCCAGTGTTGTATTTCTGGAAGAGGTTTGTGTACGCGAAATGCCTCTACAATATCCCAAGTATGCACCCAGCTCACAGAAGGCCCATTTTTGGTTGCCTCTCCTAGATCTCTAATCTTCTGCTCGATACTCTGTTTATATCGTTCAGCGCTCAACAGTACTTGCCCAGAATCTTTCCTGACGAACATGTCATTACACAAACTGCTCTCCGGTTGCGGCTTGTCCTCTCTGCTGACTTGAAGCAAATACTGTTGAGGAGGATTGAGTTCGTCGTGGAGCATCAGAAGGTTCTTCACACCGGCTTCCCAGTCTTCCCATACTCTCATGGTTTTCACAGTGTTATTACTGTATAGAAAATCAATATCAGACTGGAGACCGGGAGTGGTGGTCCCTTCCGATTGACTCCCGAAATGGAAGCTTTCCGAATTCTTTCCCATACATTGATCTGCTATCTTATAAATGCATTCCCTCCACAAGTAAGTTCCTCTGCTCTCCATTACAGTATCTTTCTCGGCCCCACTGTCATCAAGTGCTTCAGACATCCGAATAGACAATTCTGTGAAGTGCTCTGGAATCTAGATATACAAATATCACTTTTGATAAGTGGTGACAATTTTTGGGGCGAATGCCTTCTGCAATTCGCACCATTGGTAACATAATATACGTATACCGAAGAATAAGTTTCAGAATTAAGTCCGTTATTCCCATTGGCCTAACTAACTTTGCATCCAGATTCTGCATTCGCAAACAAAATAGCCCGATCGCATGGTATAAGTATTAATGCGCACAAACACTATCACGTGGCCAATTGTACATGTGTCATGGGGACAAAGTACTCGTCGCTGTATACACCTTCCATGAGGACTGCGGGCAACTCGGGTGCTAATGCCATAGGGACCCAACACAGTGTTGGGATTGCATAAAAAAAAAAACAAAAAAAAACAAACATGATATATAATATATAGTCAAGGGGTTGAACATGCCAAATAGGCAGAATGTCACACATTCAACAAAAGTGCAAATTACAAAGTCATTATCGTTTAAAATTTATAAACCTATATATAAAATTATAGCTAAATATCATCTGTAAACGTTGGCCATAAAAAAATGGCCTCATTTCAACCGTTTAAGAATAACAAACTGGAACATCGAACCAAATCGACTCGCTAGGTCGGACAAATCCCTGCACTCCGATCTAACTACCTACCTTGTGTCTTCTAGGGACTTTCAATAGCTCTGACAGCTAGTTGATCCCTTTTAACTTCTTCAATTTTAATATCTCCACTCCGGTCTGAATTGTGTTTGTTGTAAATGTCACAAGTTATTTGAATTTGCTTTGACTAATACGCTTATCCAACCATAATTTGTCTAGTTGAGTCTTGAACGAATTTACGGTATCACATGTCACAATGTTTTATGGTAAGTTGTTCCAAACTGAGATTGTGCGATGTCCAAAAAAAATGGAGGCGAACTGACTTATTAAATGCGCTTTCGGTTTTGCACGTTTTAAACAATGGCCTCTTGTCCCACTATTTTCAGCATAATTGAAAAATATTTCAGCATCAATATCATCAATTTTATGGATTATCTTAAATACTTGAATCATATCGAATATTTTCCGTCGATAGTCCATTGAAGGAAGATTTAATTCAGCCAAACGATCTTGATATGATAGTTCACGGATTTCAGGAACTAATCTGGTGGCCCTACGCTGTGCATTTTCTATTATTTGTTTACATTTCTTAGTGTGGAGATAGTAAACCAAGTCCCCGTAGTCCATATGGGATCTAATGAGCGACTTGTATAGTGTCAAAAAAGGATTTGTACATATGGGTGAATTTTCTTCTGATACGTCCAATTATTCTGTTGACTTTATTCACTGTGCTACTAATGTGACTCTCACAATTCAAATTGTTAGTAAAAAGTATACCAAGGTCCTTCTCAGAATCATATCTGATTAGATTTTGAGCATTTTCATCACCATCCAATATGTTATAGTTGAAATTACATTTCTCATTTCCGTATGACACAATTTTGCATTTGCTAATGTTGAAATATAACAACCAGTCCTTACTCCATTTGCAAAGACGATCAATATCTGCTTGAAGTTGTTGTTGTTCATTAATCGATTCAATACCCTGATAAATTTTGCAATCATCTGCAAACATCTTACACAAACAGCCAACCACATCCGGCAAATCATCGATAAAGATTATGAAAAGTACTGGCCCAAGAATAGAACCCTGAGGAATCTCAGACAAAACACTCTGCCAACTGGATTTCTGTCCATCAATAACTACTCTTGTTTCCGGTTATATAAGAAATCTGTTAGCCAAGTCAAAAAGGAGCCTGCAATGCCATTTCCTTTTACTTTTTTCAGAAGTCGCTTGTGTGGTACACTGTCGAACGCCTTCCTAAAGTCTAAATATAAAGTGTCAACTTGAAGGTTCTTATGTAGGGCATCCGTCCAGTCTTCCAATACAGCTAGCAATTGTTACACAGTATTTCTATTCTTTCGAAATCCAAATTGACAGTCTGACATTAGATTACGGGTAGTCAAATGCTTAACGATATAGAGTTTAATTATTCTCTCAAGCATTTTGTAAACAACAGAAGTTAAAGATACTGGACGATAATTTCCTGGTTCACATTTGTCACCTTTCTTAAAGATGCGAGTTACATTAGCTAGTTTCCACTCGCTTGGCAATGTACCAGTTGATATTGATTTCTGACATAGTTCACTGAGGGGTCTTTTAAGTTCCTCTGCACAAGTCTTCAAGAAAACAAGAGGGCCATCAGGCCCTAAGGCGCTCACCTGAGAGCCAAAGGAACTAGACTTTTCTGAAAAAAATGCAAGCTGATTCATGAAGATTATTTTGGACCAAAAAAGTGACTTTTAACATGTTTTTTTTTATATTTGACCTTGTGACCTAGTTTTTGAGCTCATATGACCCAGTTTCATTCTTTGCCAAAATTTCATTGGGACAAATGTTCTGACCAAGTTTCATGAAGATTGGCCAATAAATGTGGCTAATATAGTGTCAACAAGTTTTCACTAAAGCCATATAAGGACAACTGCCCCCCCCCCCTGGCGGCCATGTTTTTCAACGAACCCTAACCATTTTCAAAATCACCCGAGCTATTGTAAGAACAAATGTTCTGATCAAGTTTCATAAAGATTGGATAATAAATGTGACTTCTAGAGTGTTAACAAGGTTTTACTACATAGGCATATAAGGAAAAATGCCACGCCCCCTTGCGGCCATGTTTTTTAACGGATCTCAACCATTTTCGAACTCAGCCCAGATATCATTAGTACAAATATTCTGACCAAGTTTCATGAGCATTGGACCAAAAATGTGACTTCTAGAGTGTTAACAAGGTTTTACTATAGCCATATAAGGAAAACTGCCACGCCCCCTGGCGGCCATGTTTTTCAACCAACCGGAACCATTTTCAAACTCGTCCAAGATATTATTGTGACACATGTTCTGAGTAAGTTTCATGAAGATTGGACAATAAATGTGGCCTCTAGAGTGTTAACAAGGTAAATGTTGACGCCGCACGACGCACGACGGACAAAAGGCGATCACAATAGCTCACCATGAGCACGTTGTGCTCAGGTGAGCTAAAAAGGGTGGCAGTCATCTGGACCACAGGCTTTCGAAGTTTTTTTCACTCAAATGTTTAAATACAGAATCTTGAGAAATTATAATGTCGGGAAAGAAATGCTGTGGTTCCAATTTATCTGGAAAGGCAGGCAAATCAAAATTATTTCCCTGCGTAGACACCGACGCAAAAAAGTCATTCAACACATTCGCTTTATCACAAGTTTCCGTTTTAATATTTCCGTCCTTATCCCTCAAATCGCCAATCCCCCTTTTGCTTTTTGTTTCACCCTTCACGAAACTCCAGAACGATTTCTGGTTAGGTTTTACACTTTCATCTACTCCTTTCTGGTACTTTTTCTTTGAAAATCGAATGGCTTGGGCAGCACTATTTCTAAGCTTACAGTAAATTTTGATAGTTACCATAACTACGGCTGTACGTAAACCGTTTCAGGCTTTATACTTTTTCTTTACCTTCCTTACACAATAATAATCCATCCATTTAGGTTTTTGTACATCCTTTTTCTTGCCTAATTTAGGAATGAAATTTTCCTCACAAGGTTTAATATGTTTTTGAAAAAACAACCATGAATCTTCTACATTCATTTCACTCCAATCTACAGCGCTCAAATACTTCTTTATTTCAGTATAGTCTCCTTTGAAGTAATTTGCCCTGCTTATTTGTTGAATGTTCTTTTGTCCAATGAAAGGAAACTAAAAAAATATTGATACATGATCACTGGCACCTAATTTGCTATTTAGTGATAGATTTTCAATCTCTGTTTGATTGTCAGATAATAACAAATCCACGCAACTATGGTCTTGACCCTGTCTATATCTTGTAAAGTCACTTATATAATGGCTTAGATAATTATCTCTAACACATTCAACGAACAAAAATAATGAATGTGTTATCTTTTTGTTTACTGTCCATGTTTCCCAGTTAATCTCAGGAATATTAAAACCTCCCAGAATAATAAGATGATCAAAGTCCATATGTGAAGCGTTAAATATTAAGTTGTTCAAATTCTTGTGATTTTCTAGATTGCTAGAAGGAGATTTATATATGCCTCCCAATAATATGTTTACAGTCTCAATTCTCAGTGTGCACCATACAGATTCACAAAATCCATTGTCATTTAATACTTCATTATATTCAGCTGATATAGTATCTTTAACATAAATCATGATGAATGACTACACCTCTTCTATGCTCCTTCAATCTTGATGTAAAACACTGGAACCCTTTCAATGCATACTCCTGAGGATGAAAATTTGTGGTCTTTATATTCTTAGGAAACACTTCGGTTATAATCCCAATGTCTATGTCCTTCAATAACATCACAATTTCTAATTCATCCAGCTTGTTTAACAAACTGTCAGCATTTGTTTAATAAAATTTCAGTTGATTTACTGAGTCAGGCTTTGACAGAAAAGAATTTTCAGAGAAAAAGGTCTGCAGAACTATTCAATTAGTTCGTCTCTTCTAAGAATGAACTTTCAGCAAAATTGTCTGTAGAACTGTCAGCATACCCATTCATGTAATTACTAGTATTACTTAGATTGTCTGTAATATCTAAATTGACAATTTCAGTGTCGTCAATAAAACTATTTATTAACAAACTGGTCTCTGATAAACTTGAATTTTCAGAATACATAATCGACGAACAGTCTGAAATATTATTTAAACTATCTGATTTACTATCAGAAACAGCGATAAACGGAAGATCAAATTGAAATGGTAAAACATCAAAACTAGAACTTTCAACATATGTACATGTTGGAAAATTTGAATCAATTCCCTTGAAAAGAATCTCTCCTGCCACCTCTGGTTGGAGAACACCGGTCGGGGACATAGTTATGGTCACCCACACTGTCTCCTACAACAGGAAGTTTAACAATTCTGCCCTTTCTAATGGCTAGGTCCTTTTCGCTATCCTTTTCTCTCTGCCTCTTCTCAGTTCGAAGGTCGAAAGATTTTTTTTTAAGCCGGTGTCAGGTCGGGAGTTAGATATATACCAGAATAGTTTACATGATTTTTTTATTTACTCGCTGCTCTCAGGATTGCACGTTTATAATCAAAATTGCTCACCGTGAAACGAAGGGGCCTTGGGCGCTGATGAGTTGTTGGGGGAAAATTTACCTAACCTTTTCTTCTTTTAAATTCAAATTTAATGTATCATTGAGTATAGTGTTTACTTCCCTTATGCCCCGCTCTTTCTGTCCTTCCATGCTCTCATTGAGAATCTCTGGTAGAGATGTTAAGATGTTAAGTCTCCTGGATTCACGATCCCGTTCCTCTTCCTTATCCTCTCGAATAATGCCTTTTATTATGTTCTTGTCGCATGCTCCATCTCCAAGAAATTTTTCCAACTTTTCACCCTTGTTTCCAAGGAATCCATGTTAGTTATTATTTTCCGCATGAAGGGCATCGCGATCCTGCAATACATACACGAGAACAGGATACTTTCCTCCTTTCCTATTTCATTAAAGATTTGTGCTTTCAATTTAGTACATTTCTGACAATAAAAGTTCTCACAAAAACCACATTAAATTCCCTTAATGTTCTGACCAAACGGTTGGTTGCAGTCCTCACATGCCTTAGTTGAAATATCGACTTCAGCCATTTTTAATCCAAAAATAACACAAATTGTCCAAACTAAACTGACTATAAGACACCTTGACACTAATTTACACATTTAATAATCCATGATCACAGATAAGCATTTAGATTTCACTAGATTTTTCCAAAAATTACACTGCTTCATTTTTTTCCTCCTTATCAGATCGAAACCGGAAGTCAACCCATAACCCTTCGTGTAAATGCGTACTTACAAATTAACAATCAAAATGAGTAAGTATTTTTCATTTATTTACCTCCATCAGTGAAAGTGATCTGCGGTCGCCATTTGTCAAAGCGTCGTTGTTGTTGTCCAAGTCACGAGGTTACTAACCGACTCCGGTTGTAAGCCGTTTATTGATTGGATGATTCTGGGCCTGGCTCTGTCAGTGTAATTCACTGCTAAGCCGGGTTCAAAAGCACATTAAGGTGGCGCAAAATTATGAAAAATAGTTGTTTTCGTCGGAGATATTTTTTATCCAGTTCTTCACTGAATTCCTGATTGAAAGGAAAATGCTTGTCAATTGGCAAGAAAGAGTCTGTCTATCAATTTATGACAATAAGAGTACTGGACACTGTCATTAAAGACAAAAGTAGGTAATTATTTACTTTATTTTCAACATTGTGTTTCAATTCTATGGATTGTTCTCTTTTCTTAAAATGATTTTGGATGACTTAAAAAGCCATCAAAATAATGTTAATTATTCACAGTCTGTGCAGTTCCATTGAGCTCCCTCATTTGAATATTTCTTCCATTTTATTGCATTCTGCAAACCTGCACCTTTTCCGTGTAACCAAGAATAACATGAATCACACTGTTTCCACACTTTTCCATCTGCCCTTTGGCACTTTTTACAAAGATCACTTTTCAAATGTGATGGTCCAGGTTGGGGTTCAGGCTCTGAATCTGGTTGGACAGGCAGCATGGGTGATTGTACCGTGGCATCCATTGGTTCCAATGTTTGTGTAGTTTGATTAGTGTGTGTTTTTGATTTTTTAGAAGATTAAGAAACTTTTATTTGCTTTCTATGAGCCATTGTTTTTGTGATATTAAAATCACCTTTAACATCTCTGCAAAACTGAGCAAATAAAACCAGAAAGTATTTTTTAACAAGTTCATTACATATGGTGCAAATCTGTGCAGAATTAAAAACTAAAGAATCCACAATTTCTGATATAATCACATGTTCCTGACTAAAAGAAAATTCTTCGGTGGTTCTCCTTTCATTGTTTTTGTCAAACACAACTCAGTTATATTCGAGAAAAAATTAAACATGCCATCTGTTACATTAGTAAGTCCTTGCCTGATCTTGTGTTTCCTTTCAGTGTCAATCAGGGAGTCGGGGTCAGATGTTATTTGTTGTAAATATTGTTCTTCTTCCTTGATTGAGTTAAGAATAAGAAGTGTATGTCTAGCTTCCTTGAATGTTGTTTGTAATGCTTTACTATTAGAGAACATATTTGATTTCAAAACCTGCACATACTTTTTTTTGAGCTTTGCCACACAGTACCCTGCCACATAGCGAATTCTGGACCTCGAAGCATCTGTAACCGTTCTTTTATAAATATTCATACTACTTCCTTTTAGTAACTGAACCCCAAACGAGTCACAATTGTTTATTATATCAATCGGCAGAGCAATCAATAACACAGAATATTTACAGAAGGGCTCTTATGTGTTTATATGCCAACACCTACTGGTATGTTCAGACGATTGTAACGTACCCGACGTTAAATTGATTTCGGGAGAAATCGAAGGGTACATTTCTTTGATATCATCAATTCAATAGCAGCGTTGTTGCTGACAATTATTGTATATACCTCATGTCCACCATTACCGAACACCCCTCGAAAGATTATGTTATGTCTCGTTCTTTCATTGTTATTTGCGCAGATAACTTTCGTTATTGCATCGGATATGAACCTTGTGCCAATTTCTGTGTAAGGCCATCGCGGTGGTAATCCACTATTTCTTCTTAGCATCTTTCGGCTGGATGAATGTTATTGCCTTCGATCTCTCGAGAACATACTCCAAAAGCTTTGTTGCATCCGGGTCTGCAGATATAGCAGGCAGACGTTTTCGTTTGTATAGCATTTACGCTTGGGGTATAATCATGATTTTAATAGGAATTACTTTGATTATTGACCTAACTGATCTGGATATCAACCCTGATTTTAAACCTAGATACGGCAAAGGTTTGTGCTGGTTTAATTCTCGTGTGAGTTTGATTGTGTTTTTCGCCGGACCAATTGCAGTTTTTTTAACTATTTGATATTGTAGCATTCTTTGTCACAGCTGTTCATATTGCACGTGCAAACAGACAGGGTGCCAGAGCAAAGACTAAGAAGAACAAGCGTTCCCTACTGATTTATTTGAAACTGTCCATAGTGATGGGTCTCACATGGGTGTTCGCTTTTCTGGCCAACTTCAGCAACAGTGCAGTCATGTGGTATCTCTTTATCGTGTTCAACACACTGCAAGGCCTGTTTATTGCAATCAGTTTCTTGTGCACCAGACAGATTGGCAGGCTGGTGCACGAGAAATATGAGGTGGTATCAAGTGCATGGTCAGGCAAACGTAAATCCTCGGGAACGCAGCTTTCGCCTCTCGCCAAATCGTCAGACAATACAATTTAGGCAACACAATGTACTGTGCTGTTTAGTAAGGGTTTAGATGGCTTCTGTTTTAATAGCGTGCAGTGAGTACGATTATTGTTTAAAGTCAAATATATCTTTGTTCTTTCCTTCAGAATGTTATGCTGTAGTTTGTAGTATGTACCTTTATATTGCTATTCATTTTGGATTCATTATCTGTAAAACTTGGCAAAATAATTTTGTTATTCTTGATGAAGAATAAACTGGAACAACTCGACAGATATGTACTTTATTGAGCCATTATAAAACTTAATTGGCAAACTTTAGAAACAATTCTTTGAATGTATGTATTAGCTTATCAATTATGCAAAAAATGGCAAATCGTGAAATCAGATTTGAGCAGAGGTTATATCCGTAAGAAAAGTATATTTAAGTATGTGTAAAGTATGTAATAAGTATTGCTTTTCCATACATAAACACTGATTATCTACAAAATCATATTCGTATCACTTAAAATAAAATTTAAAAAGTGAGTTCTTAACAAAATGCAAAATACACGTCATATTACTGTATTTTCACTTTCTTTTCACATGACCTTTTGATTTGTTTATAATTACATGGTGAAGGCTGACGATGTACTATGTATAAGTTGTAAAAAAAATTATGTTCTGTTTTGTTCTTTATCTACGCGAAAACAAACACGCAAACTAACACGTTATAACGAAAACAAACGCATTATCAAGCTATTAAACGTTTGATAATACAAAATAAATACGAAATAACGCAAAACAATGCGGAATGACGCTAAAAAAGGCATTCTTATACGGAATAGAGAATAGCGATTTTAATTTTTAATTAAGAACATGTTTATTCACCACAGTTGTCATGACGTCACTATTTTAAGACCATTTGGTTGGTGCCTGTTGATATTATGCGTTATTTTACGAGTGTGACATATATATTTGTATTGTGTGTTATCTTATTTGTCATGTTTTTTTTCTGGGCTGTCTTGTTTTTTGCATAGTAAACACACATTAAAAATCAGCTTAATTACTTAGGCAGTTTTGTGTGTTATTGAAGGTCAGTTAAAGTTATTTAAATATTCCGCCTATTCTAACCTAAAATCCTGTATCAGCACCTCCCAAGATTTCAGCACCAATTACCAGATACTTTTCATAGAACTTAAACAACAAAGTGAAAGCAAATCGTTTTTACTCATTTACTGTGTACATTATACATCATAATTTCAGTCAATTATTTCTAACAAACATAGGTCAATACATGCAACTACTTGCTATTGTCAGTTACTGGCATTTTATCAAAATTGGACTTGTGTTGATAACAAAAATTGATCACAGAGTGCATACTCAATTATTGTTATCAATATTTAATTAGGGTATTATACAATTTAAAAAAGAGGGGGGGGATGGTCAAGCCTGTTCTGTAGTTATTAACTACACAAATGTGATACTTGGTAAATCGTTGCAACAACATAACAACAGTAACAGCTGCAGTGTACGATAGTCTAGGTGGTAATATCCGCTGCATATTGCACATCAAAACACATAATAGCTCATGCCTCTCTGTCTGTAAACACGCTTATTATTTCTTTAGTAATGTGCTCAAGTTTCCAGGGCATACAGTTTCCACTTCTTGTCCTTTTGTAGCACTGGGGCAAACTTTAGTATTGGGTCTGCAAAAAGAAATCAGAATTTAAGAGTTGGGCATACTTTATTATCGGGTCTGCAAAAGAAATCATAATTTAAGTCTAGGGCAAACTTTAATATTGGGTCTGCAAAAGAAATCATAATTTAAGTCTAGGGCAAACTTTATTATTGGGTGTGCAAAAGAAATCACAATGAAAGTTGTATCACCTTTAAGGAGCTATATCAATGGCTAATACAATGTCATTTTTTTCAAAAAATAAAATAACAAATATTTTAGTTAAGTGCTAATACAGTATTGTATCTTCAAAAATAAGATTATATTTTGTTTGAGTATTTTTGTTTAATAATACTTTATCCATAAGTCTTGTTTTTATAAACACTCAACAAAATATTTATTTATATTATTATCAAATATTGTTCCTCGAGGGCGTGGGAAAATCAGCAGTAGCAGAAGTACCCAGATTCAAACTCAGCCGAGATATTGTCAAGATAAACATTCTGACCAAGTTTCATTAAGATTGAGTCAAATATTTGACTTCTAGATTGGTAACAAGGGGCTTCACTGCTTTGACCTGGTGATCAAGTTTTTGGACACACCTGACCGAGATTCAAACTAGGCCTAGGTATAGTCAAGATAAACATAATGACAACATTTCATCAAGAATGTATGAAAAATGTGGCCTTCTGAGTGGTAATGAGCTAAAAGTTGATGACAGATGATGATGGACATAGGGTCACCACAACAGTTCACCATGAGCGCTTCATGCATGTAGGTGAGCTAAGAACAGTTGATTGCTATAAAATCATATTTTTGTATTACTTTTAGTAAAATACACAACAATACACACTTTTATTGATTACCACTATAACAGTCTGAAAATTGATCTCTTATTGCTATCATGATCCTTAACCCATTCCCAATGAGAATCACATTGAAAATTTCTATATGCAACAATCATAAAAGCAGAACAGCCTGCAGTAACTCGCAGTCTTTTCAGATTTCATGCTGTTTGCTGCTCATCAGTACCTTAGGGTTGGAAATAAAGGGTTTAAAACTTGAATCTAGCTAGAAAACTCTTTAATTTAGTTTGATTTTCTAAGGGAAAACAAAAGCATCAAAATGGGTATTTGAGTGGTAAAATGTTAACCCTTTGAGCGCTGGAACTGGATTTTGAAGGCCTTTGCAAACAGTTTGGATCCAAACTGTTTGCTATTCTGATAGTATTCGTTGAAAAAAATCGAAGAAAATGCTGATTTTAGAAATTCAGCAGACAACATTTTAGCAGACGTCAAATTTCCCAGCATGCAAAGGGTTAATCATCAGGTGCATCAGGTGAAGTAGTAGAAGACGTACACTGGTATTCAACACTGACCTGTTTTCTCAGTCTCCTCCTCTGACTCACTCTGTTGACCACGCCCCTCACTCTGTTGGCCACGCCCCTGCTGCAGAGACAGGGCTATCGCATTAGCCGTCATTGTGGGGCCCAGTACCTGCACCAAGGGAATTATACATATGAGCCATGCTTAAGGAAAACAGGGCTTAATGCATGTGTGTAAAGTGTTGTCCCATATTAGCCTTTGCAGTCAGCACAGGCTTATCAGGAACGACACTTTCCGCCTTAACTGGATTTTTGCTAAGAAGAGACTACCTTTAAACGAAAATGCAATAAAAGTGGAAAGTGTCATCCCTGCTTAGCCTGTGAAGATGACACTTTAAGACTAAAGCACATGCATTAAACCAAATTGTTTCAGAGCGCGCCTCAAATAAATTTCTCATTCAGAAATGTTCAAACAACAGATGTGTGGATTATTGGGCATGATAAAAAGGTGTCCTGCATGCTGATGTCATATTTGAAGTTTCAATTTAATCACCTCAGAAAATTTGGAAAACAGTCAACACATATTGTGAGTAAACATTACAAATAGTAGCAAATACTTTTTTATGTTTTGTAAAAGTACATAACCAACCAATGGAATACATATATACACAATTCAAAAAGTTATACATCAGAATCCAACAGCATAACAAACCGGTTTGAAGTCTGCTTCCTGGTCCTCGTCCAACCAAATCTCACCAAGAGAGCTGTCAATCAATGTCAGGAAGGCGTCGTACTGTTTCTGAAGCTCCGCCCCCTTGGTGTCATAATGGAACATCACCAACGTCCGCACCAGAGATTTCACTTCGTCTGAAAACGCAGTAGACAAACATAGAACAAAATGCTTTTGCAAAACACTTTTTGCATCCACAAACATGTTAAAAAGATACAGTTTGACGTTAAGTAAGGATAATGACCTTAGGTTCCAAAGAGAACTCTTAACGCTTTATTGGTTTTTAGTAAAATGCAGAACAAAATGCTTGTGAAAAACACCATTTGCTGCGATTCTTTGTTAACCAAGAGATCTATTTGTCAAAAACACAATGCCCCCTACTGCGCCTCTTTGAAATAAAAATTCTATACATCATTTGGCAGGTATAGAAATTATCTCCCTTAAAAGCTTACTACTTCCCATGGATTGTGTTTTTTTACCTTTGACCTTGAAGGATGACCTTGACCTTTCACCACTCAAAATGTNTTCCGCAGATATCATGATGTCGTCCTTACGAAAACCAGACGGGAACAATATCTGCAGCGGACACGCGGTGATGTTACTGTCCGATGTAGTCGTGTATTCAAGAGATAGATCGATGTTTATCGCATGCTCAAGGTAACTGAAACAGAGCAACAAGACAATTAACATGTTTTCAATTTATGTTCTCGCTTTGCATATGCTTACCGTAACGTGCTAAAATTAAAGAAGTTGTCTTTTGCAACAAATAAATAATCATTATGCCCGATCATATTTTGTGAATATATGTGTCATGAACGCAAACAAAATGTTCCGCAATAATATGTTATCATTAAAATGATATTGTGTTATATTTTCAAAGTTAGTAATTTAAATGTTTTTATGTAATTACCTCTGTGACGTCATACGAACCCGTCCATTTCCGGATACGGTAACAAGTACCTGCTGACAGCCAGTAGCAGGTGGACCATTCTTTGATAAATCCGCCTTTGATTGGCCGCATCGTTTCCCCGGCAACCATTTGCTTCTCACGTTGGCAAAGTCACTTTTGCATTGGGTTAAAGCATCCATTGTCACTGACATCTTGTGGACATCTTCTGGAAGTTGTTATCAATATTAAATGTACTTAACAATAAAATAATTATCAGCAAAAAGAACATCACTGTCATTAGTAGTTGCATACATTATAGACCAGCTATTTACCAAACATAAAATGTATAATAAAACATACTGTACGCGAATTTGACAACGTTGTGAAATTACCAGTTGTTTTGGAAAACCCAAGACACTTCACCAATCGACATTGGTAAAACAATAGACTGGCGTACGGGCTTTGGCAATATAACAAATATTTGTATTGATGGTGTAAGGTATCTTTTGTTTGGGAGCCCACAAATGACATGTCATTGACATTTTTTAGTATGACATCAAATAATTATTAGAGCATGAATTATCAATGCATTCAACAATGCATTCATTTAAATGATACTGTACATGTACGTGTACATAACTTATATGAATACAGCGCCGTGAGTTATCAGCGCAGAACATCACTGTTGTATTCATATTGACCAGCAAGTTAAAGTGACAGTGTAATGAAAAATATTCTAACAACGAATGCAACACGTTATAGAATTGCTCTTGAAGTCAAATTTGACGTATCATTGATACTAATTAGAAAACAAAATACATACTTTATGGAAAATAACGTGAGTATTAAATGGGAAGCAACTTAAAACATATAGTATATTACAAGTATTACACTGTATTCATCGATAAAGATATAAAATATCATGACATAAAGCAAAACTAAAAAAATGAGACATTTGAGTTTTACGCCATATATAGCCGACATACTGCTACCTAATCCTGTTAAACTACAATATAATATATGGCGGTATAGGCCACACCAACGTACGGTTGTCTGTACATTTCTACACGATTTGCTGCCCTACATCCGTGAGCATAGGACAGATGATTCACCCATTCTTATTGAATTTTGCACGCGTTCTAAAGAGACTTGTTCATTGGTTTACAAAATGAAAATAAAAAATATAATAATTTCAAAAAAGAATGTATTCATTATATTTTGATGAGAAAACCAATAGTTTTTACTAAGAAAACCAGGTTACTAATATGTTCGTTGATTGATTATCATCAATCAAAATTGGTAAAACAATAAAGCGTGAGAAACGCTTTTTTATCGATTCTCTGGCAAGTACTTGTAGAACCAAAAAAGCGTTTGTAATAGAAGCCTTAGTGGTGCATTGGTCGCGTGTAAACATTTGCTCGTAAAGGTTCCGGTTCTATGCCTGGGAAAGGAAAACTTTTTGTAAAACAGTTTTTCTTGTCATTGCAATCATGTATTGTATTCCAAATATTTATCTTAAGAAATATCAATATAAGAAATGTATTATTTATTTCTAAAATCATAAAACAAATATCTATGTTCTGAAGACTCCAAAAATAAAAAAAAATAAAAAAACTGCCATGTATCCTAGTTCCTTCGAACGTTCGGACATATATGTGTGAATTTGTTTCTTATTTGTTATAATCCCAATGCTTAAAAGAATCTAGATTTCATCCGAGTATCAGTAATGTAAGCGTCTGAACAATATGAAATAACGCACACAATGCATATTATCGCGGGCATAATAATAAAACTCGGAATATAATGTACCTGCATAAGAAAACGCAGCAAAAGTATTATAACATAAATAAAAACGAATACCTTTTGAAGTTAACAATGTTTTCAAAACAAATTTAACATGTCCTTCAGTGAGCAACACGTTTGACAACAAGCACGCACGTAACTGTATTTAAAATAAGTCGGTGTTGTACTTAAATTTGCCTTTTATCTGCCTTTTATAGTTTCTATTTTTAAAACAATACTTCCTATTCGCTTGCTAGCACGTATGTCATTAAAAATTTACACTTTATATGGTTCATCGGACACAGATCCTCGTACGATAAGTGTGGCTAGATGTGTTTGCGGATACAGGTATATATGGCACATCTACAATGAGAGTATCGAATAACAAGGATGTATTGCCACTTCAAAGGGAGGACATATGCCGCAAAAATACATCGTGCATGATGAACATTAAAACAGGCAGATATACCAAAATTCAAAATGAGCCACCAAATAAGGATTTTTAAAAGTACATATGCTTTGAAAAAATGTCATAGTAACTACATTTTCAAGTTTTAATTTTATATAATACGGCCGCCCAAAATGGCCAGTATGGCCGACCAGATAATATTCCCTTAAATTTCCCGTCCTTTCAAATACCAACATGATAGTTATGGTACGATTCTTTTTTATGATTTGTTTATCAGTACCTCACCGATTTTCCATTTCAGCCGAGAAAATCGTTTCATTTAAAATATGCAGAAAAATGAGTATTGTTTAATACAGAGAAAACATTTATAATATTATAAAAAAAATAATCTTATAGATATTTGGAGAATGCATACACCTTACAATCGAAAATTAACATCACACTGGAATAGTAACCCAAAGATTTTCAGTATACTCGATTTCTTTCTGATCACTGACTCATTGTAAGATTAATCATCAACATAAATGAAGGCACTCACGTCGAACACAACGCTGATGTTTACATAAAGGAATGTTAATTCAAAAGAGTAAAACTCACAGCATATGTTTTACGAGGTTCAGTTTAAATACGGATTGATAATTGATAAAATCTCACTGAAACGATTGTGACCAATAAAATTGTTTATGAGAATGGTTAATTATAATACATTATTTAAGTGTATATGTTGGGAATAACGCTTTGACAGTCTGTTCTACATGGTTGTTTCAATTCACGTTATTTGCAAACATGGTGAGTTATTCAGTGTACTAATTGTCCTCAGAATGCGCTATAGGCTTGTTAAGTATCGCACGTCAAATAAAAAACTTACTCTGCAAAAAATGATCTGTCATGGAAAACCCGGCTCAATGCATGTGCATAAAGTGTCTTCCCAGATTAGCCTTTGAAGTCCGCAAAGGCCGATCAGGGACGGCACTTATCGCTTGTATGGAATTTTCGTTTAAAGGAAGTCTCTTCTTAACACAAACCCAGTTTATGCGGAAAGAGTCGTTTCTAATGAGTCTATGTGGTTTGCACAGGTTAATATGGGACGATATTTTTTCTTGAATGGATTAATCCCGGTATAACATCGTTTAAAAACGAAAGGTGTATTGTCCTCTGTGTTAACTGTGTGTCACTTTGTTTATATCGTTGCTTACTATTTTTAAACAAAATGGATGTGGCTGGGGATATCAATTAACAAATTGGCTTGTTTTTATTTGTAGTCCAGCATTATGTTTAGTAAATTCTGCCTGTGTGATTCATGTTTAAGAAGTCTTTTCCATTAACTCTGTGGATTTCTTGTCAAAAAAAATGGGTTCTCATTATTTTTGTTGTTACTGTTTTCATTCAAATATTAATCCTATTTTAAATTGTTGGAACCATAATATATACTGTAGAACATTTTTTTGTCTGAATGTGCAGTTCCAAGTGAGAGCTTATGACAATGGTGAACCAGTTTACGTAGCGACAGGGGACGTGACTGTGATTTTCCTTCAGAATGCGGGCCCAGGCCCAATCTTCTCACAGGACCTGTATTATAGGCAGGTCCTCCAAACATTCCCTGTTGGAAACCTGCTCATGACGCAACGGCAATCGATATTGATGGGGTAATGATTTCTTATGCGCTGTGTTTGTTTTTCAATTGGTGCTGTTTTATTTAAATGTGAATTCTTAGATGTGAATGTTAGCTTTTTTTTGTAATTCCATTTTTTATTTTCATCGTAAACATGATATATTTTGCATATAACATATTATTTTAAAAAGACACAAAAAGAGTATATCTGTTTTACATTTTTTGGATATTAGTTATGGTTCATAGCATCTATAAGGACTCTGGTTATTGTGCAAAGATTACCTAAAAAAACACAAAAAAGGGGGAAAAGTGTATGTTGCTTTAAGGTAGGTGTACCTATGTTATAAAGTATATTTAAAGTGTTTTTTTTAGGATGGGTGTACTAATTGGGCATAAAAAGCGCCCATGCGAGTAAAAAATATATGTAATTTTTTTTGTGTAGTCGCGATAAATTCCTCGAGTTTAATTCTATTATTAAAAAAAAGGACACAAAAGCATCGTTTGAAATTATGCCCAGACAAAATGGGATGCATTAAGCAGTACACTTTTGTCAGTCCATGCGTTCTTACATTCATTCTGAAGCTTATGTTTTTAACTAATTTGACTACTGGGTGGATCTCTCTCAAACTTTCACAGTTGAATGATATGAAAATGTAGATGATCGTAAAGAAAGGAATTTTTTCTTCAATGATTTTTGGCAGAATAATGGCCCTTTGTCTTTTTTTCCTCTATAGAATATAAAGTCGCCTGAAGCTTGTGTTTAATAATCTTAACTGCCAGGTTGATCTCCCTTAAACTTGCACAGGTAAATTACTTTTATGTGTAGATCATCGTAAATAAAAAGGAATTTTAGCTGTGACGAGTTTTGGCAGAATGAGTTTAATGTGAAGATGCATTGTCAAGAAAGGAATTTTGGCTGCATCTAGTTTTTGCAGACTTATGGCCCTGTAATGCCTGTTTACCAATATATACTATAGAGTCCTCTGAAGGCCAAGAGTGTGTTTCAACCCCTCTTTGACCTCTTTGGATTTCACTCAAACTTTCACAGTTAAATACCTTATGGGAGAGATCATCTTAAAGAAGGAATTTTGCACCAAGTTTTGGCAGAATTATGGCCCTTTGTCTTTTTGTCCACTGTAGAATTTATTTTGGATTTGTCTTTGTGCAAGCATGTGTTGTGGTGGGCACCAGTGTCTTTTATTTTACTCTTGTTCATTTGAATCCTTTTTTAACCAAGGATGTGGCCAAGTATTGACATTAAGTTATTTAAATTTAATTAGCCAGTTCAGTTTTGTAGGAATATTCAACTTATTTTGCTATGTGTTGCCTTTTGTCTGTCTTCCATTCTCTTTCTCTGTTCAGCCATCTGTCCTTCCGCAAAAACTGAAATATATTGAAATTATAAAACTTAGTTTAAATGTTCAAAGTGATGATGAGACGATTATTCCTAACCCTTCTGCACTTGACAAAATTAATGTCCTTTTACTGTTTTAAAAATATATTTTCACAAATAATGCAATTTTCTAAAGGTACTAAATATAAAATTAATAAACTTGACATACACGTAAATAGCAATATAACACTAATACTCAAAACTGGTGAAAATTGAAAAAAAAATTCTTAATATTGACGTGCTTAATGATATTTGGATTTCATTATGGAACATTACAAGTGTACAGGTAAATGGCTATCTGCTGGGTAATGCACATGACATTGTATTAGGGATAGGACCGAATATCCGAATATTCCAAAATAAGTTGAATATCCTAATCCAAAATTCATATTCAAATATTATATGTTTATGCAAAAATACTTTAAAAAAATTATAAGTACATGTACAAAGTCGCAGTTTTGGTGTAGTGCTGACGACTTTTCGGTATAAGTCATTGTTTGGATAACAGCTACCATCAATGGACGAGATGATAATTGGCTAACTGGAGGGTTTAAGGAGAGGGACCAATCGCCAATTTACTTTAAATTTAGATTTATGCAATACTTACAAACTATTTTCTAGAAATCAGTCGAAAATGAACATAAATTTATGTGAAACATCAATGAGTATCGATAAGAATTTAGTTTGTTTGATATACAAAATCTGTGTTTTGACAGGGTTTTTAACCTCAGGTGGTATAATACACAGTATCTTTGAAGTTGATTGGGCCGCAGTTGGCTTTTATTTCAGTAGGACATATCTACCAATAGCAGTTAGGGACCCCTATCATATAAACACCATGGTGTGAATCCCTTATAAAATCAATAATTTGCCGATAAATTGCTGATGAGGTGTCAGAACAACACTGGTGCACTCAAATGGTAGACGTGGGTGTTAATAGGGGGCAATAAAGGGATTAGCGATGGTAAGTTTTAGCCAGACAGAGCTTGAATTTTATGTGAACTTATAGAACGTACGTAGTGTTTTACGAATGTCAGGACAAATTGTGTCATATTCATAAAAAGAAAAAACATAATAATCAATTATTTTTTTGCAAAAAGTATTATTCTATCCAGTTTTTCGAAGCTGCATACAAGATACGATTTATAGTGGTCTTTGTGGCAATCAGGAATAGTACGTTGATCCCAAAAGTCATAAATTCGGACATTTTAATATAAGGTTTAACAATCGAATATTCGAAAATATTCGAATAATGACAAACGAATATTCGAATATCATTTCAGTATTCGTTCCCATTCCTAACATTTACAATTGGTGGGGGTTTTTAACCAACCGGTAGGAGAGTCCAGTATTGGGTGATATAATGTTAAATCCTTGTTGTATTTAATTCTTTATTGGTATGAACTGTTTTAATTGCCACAGGACTGTGGCAAATTTAAGCTTGTCCAAGAGCTGAGTAACAGTTTGGACATGCTATGTACAAGTTTAACTGCTCCAAGTTGATAGATACAACCACAACTGCCTTGATACGTAAGTGCTTAGTATGTTTGCTCAGCTAATGTCCACCGTTATGATGGAGGCACTTAGGGCGGGAAAGGCAGCTGTGTATCTAAAGGCAGACAATATTCAGCTTAATTTCATGGTAGCCTGGTTCGCTCCGGTTGATAGCTCTATGCCAGTAATGGCAAGCAATCCTTACAAGCTGATGATATTCCGGGCGGTGTCTGCCACCCTGCCAGACTATATTTTCAGTCAGTTTAGTGTGGTGTCCATGGAGACAGACCAGACCTGACGCTGTGCCTTGATGTCATACTGTTTAGCCCTGGTGAAAACATAGACTCTTTGAAACTCTTTGACATAGACTTGAGTCGCGCTCTGGGAAAATGGGGCTTTAACGTTCGTCCCAGGTTAGCCTATGCAGTCTGCACAGGCTTATCAGAGTCGACCATTTCTGCTGACATGGTATTTGTTTTTAAAGGAAGTTTCTTATTTGCGAAAATTCTGTTAAGTCAGAAAGTGTTGTCCCTGATTAGCGTGTGCAGACTGCACAGGCTAATCTGGAACAACACTTTACTCACATGCATTAAGCCCAGTTTCCCAGAGCGAGGCTCAATTAAAGATGTTTGTGTATAATACATAACTATGTTTGAATACTGTTTTTATCTACTTTTCTGCTTGGTTCAGTAAGGTTGAACAGTGGTCTGATGTTATGCATAACACTTCCTTAATAAATTATTGAAGATTTGTGATATTCAAACGTTTATGTATTGAATTTGATATTTTCAGGGAGTTTTTTATTATTACATCAATGTATACGCACAACTTTGAAAGATTTGTCAGTGAAACAATTTGTACAACTAGCAAGTCATGTTCACAACCCCTTTAAACATAAATAAAACCACATGCTGAGGGCAATTGATCAGTCGCCAAATACGCGATCGCTTCGCCCACTTAGTTGTGTTTTCATAAAACGCTTATTCCATTACTCCGACAGTCATTGTTTGTCGGACCATGTGGCCGCAATAAACGAAATCTGATTGATTATTATGTGAATTTGATTGACAGCTGGCAAGTGGTCAATTGCTGTTTTATTATGTATTTATTAAACATGGTGAGACTTAAAGCCTCTATAACGCTAAAAAATCAACGACAATTTCGTAATATATTTCGTAAAATAAATTAACATATAACAAGAAACATCTTTAAAAAGATATACATCGTTGATTGTGGTAGGTGTTGGTGAAAGGTACAGAGTCTAATGAATGTGATCAAAGATATATATAGGGAATGTCTTTTTCTGTGCAGTTCTTAGCTGCATCCCATGCAGTATGGGGCGTTACGCAGAGTTTTCGCGGCTTATTTCGCATTATTAGATATTGCTGAGCATATATCTAAAGATACAGAACAGAATTACAAAAGAAGAATAGAAATAACATGAAAACATAAAAGCAACATGCCACACGCGAATTATCTGTACATTTTTAAAATATTTATACGCGCGTTCTTTGAACAAACCTGTTTAATGGGTTTGTCGGAAATTGTTATTTGATTCGATTATTAAAAATATCGGTAATCATCGTGCTTATGCTCAATAAATTTGTCAATATGGTGGAATAATTATTTTTTTCTCATTTATTTCTCACATTTCTTTACAATGAAGTATACATATACATCCATAATTACCAGAAAACGGAATACATAAGAAAGTGTTTGAAATTATGTACCTTTTTATACGCCCGTTTTTTTTTAAACGGGACGTATTATAGTTTCACGCTAAGGCCTTGGCGGGCGGCCGGCGGCTGCGTCCACAGCAGTGTCCGCTCTCTAATTCAAATAGTTTTCATCCGATCTTCACCAAACTTGGTCAGAAGTTGTATCTAGACAATATTCAAAGTTCAAATATGGGTCATGTCAGGTCAAAAACTAGGTCACGTTGTCACTTAGTGCATTTCAAGCATTTAGCATGGTGTCCAAAACCTTCAAACGGGCGCATCTTGTGCCAGTTTTGCACTCTTGTTGTACTTTAACCTGTCAAATATTTAGCGTATGCTTGAAAACATTTTAAACAATGTTAACAGTGTCAATGTCGTATAAAGAACTTTGTGATTTATCGCGAAACATAAAATTAATAATTTATTTTTAGGAAACATAGAGGTTTTATTGTTATAAGTATTTGTTTTTCTTTTGAGAATGATTATTTTTAATTGTTTTGCCATAAAATTTGTCCGAATAGCCCAAGATAATTGGTATATTTTTCAACATGTGATTGACAGAAATCACATTAAGTGCTGTTGCTAAGTTTGCATTTAAAAAGATATGTGTTTGTGGGCCGAATTTGCATGATCAATTTATATTGAAAGCTGCGTAAAGACATGTCGATGGTTGAAATTTGGGGCACAATATTGATTTTTTTCCAAGTGGTTGAGTCTATATCGGTAAAATTCGTGTTCCATTTGTTTTCAATAATGTCATTGTCCTCGTTTTTCAACTGAATTTTGTATATAAATTTATTACAGTATTTTGTTTTTAATAGCGCTTTTGACAAAGTTTCGTCTGGTTAATTTATATCAAGGTCCTGAATGCTTTCTTCAGTTTATATTTTGTTGGGATAATAGAATTGATTAAGGTATTGAAGTTCATTCGTCGTTATTGATGTCGTAGAGGTATTTAATGTTTTTTAAATTATACGTTGTTTTATTTCTAAAGTCAACAAGAGATGTGTTTGTCAGAAACACAATTCCCCCTAATGCGCCCCTTTGATTTTTTTTAATTATTTTTTTACCTTTGACCTTGAAGGATGACTTTGACCTTAACTTTTCACCACTAAAAATATGCAGCTCCATGAGATACACATGCATGCCAAATATGAAGTTGCTATCTTCAATATTGCAAAAGTTATGACAAAACTTTAATATTGGTTAAAGTTTTGGACAGACAGACAGAATAACAGACAGACAGACAGGCCAAAAACAATAAACCCCGCTTTTTTTTAAAGGGGGCATAAAAAATTGATATATGTATTGTATACCTCATTCATACCAATCGAGATACAATAGTGTTTTTCCGTTGGCGGTTATTGACTTGTTGTTCCATATTATTTCCTTTTTGATGCGTTTTTGTGAATGTTGTGACTTGTATCTTGCATTAAATTTTGCTGCAGACCACGATGTAATGATGTCGTGAAGAAAAGTGTTACCTCGGCTTATTTCTGTTATAGTTTTTTCACTGAGTTCACTTTCAAAATTTAGTATGTTTCCATATTAATTTAATCTAAAGTCCTATAAAAGTTTCCATTTACCACAGTTTTCTGGGTCTAAATATCTTTTTATCCAGCTACTTTTTATTGAAGTTAAGTATTTATTTCNCTCTGGTAACAGAACATACATAACATAGAGAACAGGTCCCCTCCTGTACCCCACCACCGCCCCCAATCTCTGGTGACAGAACATACATAACATAGAGAACAGGTCCCCTCCTGTACCCCACCACCGCCCCCAATCTCTGGTGACAGAACATACATAACATAGAGAACAGGTCCCCTCCTGTACCCCACCACCGCCCCCAATCTCTGGTGACAGAACATACATAACATAGAGAACAGGTCCCCTCCTGTACCCCACCACCGCCCCCAATCTCTGGTGACAGAACATACATAACATAGAGAACAGGTCCCCTCCTGTACCCCACCACCGCCCCCAATCTCTGGTGACAGAACATACATAACATAGAGAACAGGTCCCCTCCTGTACCCCACCACCGCCCCCAATCTCTGGTGACAGAACATACATAACATAGAGAACAGGTCCCCTCCTGTACCCCACCACTGCCCCCAATCTCTGGTGACAGAACATACATAACATACAAGGCTTCTTACTGAAGCTGTATGTGTAAAGTGGAACAATGTTAGTGAACAAATATTACTGGTAAATAATACTTAATATTAACCTGTGTTCCCCTGTACTAATGAACCCTACAGTTGACCCGTACTGATGACCCGTACAGATGACCACTACTGATGACCCGTACTGATGATCCCTACTGATGACCCGTACAGATGACCACTATTTATTACCCTTAATTTTGACCCCTTATGATAACCCATACTGATCTGGGACAAGGCTCTTTTTTAAACTAAATACTGTTAAATGTCATATAACAGGAGCATTAGTACAAAGTGATCCAAATTTCCAAATTTAAAATATTCAATCAGATCTACCCATATAAAAACTTGCTCTGGAAAAGGGGGGTTTAATGCAAGTGCGTAAAGTGTTGTCCCAGATAAGTCTGTGCAGTCTGCACAGGATAATCAAGGACTACTCTTTCCGCAAAAACTGGATTTCCCATAAGAACAGACTTCATTTAACCGGAAAATACAATAAAAGCGGAAAGTGTTGTACCTGATTAGCCTGCGCAGACTGCACAGGCTAATCTGATACAACACTTTCCACCAAAACTGGATTTCATTAAGAAGAGACTCCCTTAAACAGGAAAATACAATTAAAGCGGAAAGTATTGTCAAAACAGTCCACACAGGCTTATCTGGGGTGACACTTTACACACAAGCATTAAAACCCCGTTTTTCCACAGGGAGACTCACAAATGTGAACATTTACTCAAGTCTTACCTATAAAAGCCAGTCTGGCTTGTTCCTTCTCTTGACGTACAACAACCAGTCTGGCCTTGTGTTTAAGGAACGTCTCTTTCATGCCTTCCATGTTGCCCAGCAACGCATCAACACTCTCCGACAGCCGAGGCTTGAAGTCGGTCTCAACAAAATCTGTTCGCTTGTGTTTGTGCATCTGTAATATGTACATGCGCACTTATACTTGTTTAAACTTTAAATGAAGTGTTTTTTTAGAAAAAATACCTGAACATTATGAAAAATGGTTCAGCATTTTATAAAATATATAAATATATATATATATGTATATAAACATATATATATATAATATTGTATTTGATCTAATTCTTTTAAGAACAAGATGCTTCAGCTTGGGACATTTTTTTATATCTTACCTCGTTCAGCATACTCATTTTTGATTGGCTAAGCTAGGTCACAAGCACACCATATGAGGTCAGTAGCGTTTCATTTTAGGTTAGTAAAGTAAACTGAAGTAATTAAAAAGTTAACAGGACTATGTCAAGATATGCATAAAAGCTTTTTTTAAAGCAGACACATCAGTTTTAATCACAACCCTAAATTCAGGCTCGTTCTGGGAAAACGGGGCTTAATGCATGTGCGTAGTTTCATCCCATATTCCCACTTTGTGATTTCAATTAATTTTCATTTTAAGGAAGTCTCTTCTCACCAAAATCTAGTCTAATCTGGGACGACACTTTACGTTCATGCATCAAGCCCAATTTAATAAAACGCAACTCAATCAATGCCTTATAAACCAAGGACTTCAACCCACCAGCCTGCTGGCCTCGTCCCACTGTGTGCCGTGTATCAAGGTCACGATGGCCTCCTCAATGTCTCCCGCGTACTGCTCCAATACCACGGCGGCCTCGCTGTGGCGGCTACGGCCCTTCAGCTCCTCTGGGTATAAAAGTTTTAAAACTATTAATTTTAGCTTGATTCCATTAAAAAAAACGAAGGCTCTTGAGTCTGTTCCCTGGGTAGAACTACAACCCTTCAGCTCCGCTGTGGATAGTAGAAAAACAACTGAGCCCATTTCCATAAACATCCTTTGGGAAAACTTTACCCTTCACCACCGAGATACCCATTTTGACATGTTTGTAGTCCCTTAGAGAATCATATTATATTTAAGTCTTAATTTCCGACCGTAAGATACTGATGAGCAGCAAACAGCATAAAACCTTAACAGACTGCGAGTAGCCCGCAGGCTGTTCTGGATTTATGCTGGTTGCATATAGCCATTTTAACTTTGCTTCTGAGCGGGAAACAGTTAAGGAATTTCCTTAAATTCATGAAATTCTTCAAGTCTCAGGCTATTTTGTGTTGGTAATTTTTTAACTATAATGCCTTACCAGAGTACATATTGCTAAAATGGTTAATATTGCACTATTTTCGAACAAGAAAACATAAGATTAAACATAGAAAATATTATCTGAAATTTCCCTGCTTTTCTTTTGGACATGATAAAACAAAGCATGAAACACATTTTGAAATATATTTTTGCAAATAATACGGTTATGCTTAAAACACCGTATTAAAAGTATTTGTCTAGGACATTTAGCAAAGCATAAGAAAATGTTCCCAGCTGTCCACCCTGCCCCTTCTTGGCAACACCCTAAGACTCACTCTAAAAAAACTGGGGTCAATAAATGTGCATAAAGTGAAGTCCGCACAGGCTAATCAGGGACAACACTTTCCGCCTACATTGGATTTTTGTTTAGAAGAGACCTCCTTAAAATGAAAAAATCAATTAAAGAGTTGTCCCTGATTAGCCTGTGTGGATTTACGCACATGCATTAAGTCCAGTTTTCTTTGAAGGCATAGCTTTTGGTCTAGAATAGTCTACCATAAAAAAGAATAGAGCTTAAATGGTGGATACACAGATACCAAACAAGATTTTGAATGGGCAAAATTATATAAAGATGATTAAACCAAAATATGGATACTTCGGGTAACTAAGGGAAACGTATCCTAAAGATATCATTATCAGTGATATTGTTTGGAAAAACCTCACAGCAGAAAAAATACATTATAATTATTAGCAAATAGAAACTTTTTATCTAAACCTTCTCCATCTATCTCCACCATCCTCCCAAGCTTTCCACACCCACAAACACATGTGAACATAAAGGATACACCAAAAATAGCAGCTTATTGTATTGTTATAGACTAGTTTGTAACGCACGGGTGGGGTGGCGTGTGTGGTATTAATGTTAGTATGAATAAGAAGCCTGACTGAGACTCTGTCATATTGTTCAAGATTTATAATCGCACTCCTTTGACCAAATTAAGGAAACGCTGCAGTAAACTTGATAGCATGAATTTAATTCAACAAACGCCTTTATTTTTACTGTAACTTTAGTAATTTATGATTTGTTACAAAACATTACAATATTCTGCGTGTTTGTATTATGCTATATTCGTACAAATACTTTTTTTATAAACAAATAAGAGTACACAATTTATAATATAACATGAATGTCTTTTCTTAAAAGATTGTGTATATCTTATAAGATTTGGAAATCAGGTAATAATCATGTGCAGTTTCTTGCAATCCCCGAGATCTCAGATCTGGTAAAAATATACCTGCTAATTTTCTTGCAACAGCCGCCTCCCTGTCAGGTGTGTAACCCAGACGGGCAGTCATACAGAACACCTGTTGCCATTGGTGACATGCCAGAAAGGAGGTCAAGGCCAAGTCCCAGTTCTCTCCCTTCACGTACATGATGGCTGCCTCATCATGGCGACGCTTGCCGGACAGGACGTCTGCGTAGCCATTGGCTATGTTCTAGAAAGAATGTTTGACAAAAAAAAAAAATGCCACTTCTTGATATTCACTTTTATGCTCAAAATATTTGTAAACTAAAAATGTATCACGACGCTTTCCTTACAGGACGCCTGCGTAGCCATTGGCTACGTTCTAAAAAGAATGTTTGACAAACACAAATCAATGCCTCTACTTGATGTTCACCTTTATGCTCAAAATAGTTTTTACATTAAAAATTAAAATAACAATCACAGTTTTTACTATAATAATAGCAGAACATAATTATGAATAAACTATTACAGATTACTAAACCCGCTAAACACATTTTTGTTACCATGATCCCTCATAACCCAAGATTAGGAATACATACGTAATACATTTTATGTTTTTATATTCAATCTATTATATTTGAGCTGCACTCTTGGAAAACAGGGATTAATGCATGTGCTTAACCCTTTGCATGCTGGGAAATTTGTCGTCTGCTAAAATGTTGTCTGCTAAATTTCTAAAATTAGCATTTTCTTCGATTTTTTTCAAAGAATACTATCAGAATAGCAAACAGTTTGGATCCTGATGAGACGCCACGTTTTGTGGCGTCTCATCTGGATCCAAACTGTTTGCAAAGGCCTTCAAAATCCGGTTCCAGCGCTCAAAGGGTTAAGGTGTAGTACCAGATAAGCCTTGCAGTCCGCACAGGCTAATCAGGGATGATACTTTCCACTTGTAATTTTTTATTTAAAGGAAGTTTCTTCCAAAAGAAAATCCAGTCAAGGCGAAAAGTGCCGTCCCTGATGAGCCTGTGCGGATTTCACAGGCTTATCTTGGACAACACTTTACGTAAATGCATAAAGCCCTGTCTTCCAAGAGTGTTTCTCATTTACTAACGGAATCACAAGAAAGTAACACAGGTTACACTGCACCTTATAGTGATGTGAGTGAGGTGGGTACAGCTGGAGAGCTGGTACATGCAGACTATGCTGGTTGATAAGGGCCAAACATTCCGTGAATCGCTCATCACCTGTGAACAAAGAGGCATGTAGGTGGTTCAAACTGACAAAAAACCAAAGTTATCAAAGAAAGTACTTTTAAAACAACTTTGGAAACAACTTCCTTATAGAATTCAACCAAGCTTTTCACTTTGAATAGATCCATCAGACTAAAAAACTATCAGCAAAACTATATTAAACACATTTGAGAATGATTAAGGTATTGCTACAATAAACGTACCACACTTGACGATGTGTGACAGTGCTCTCTCGTATCGTTTCAGGTGCTTATCAATGGAATACATGCGGTAGTTGGACTCAAGTCTCCGTAGTTCATTCAGGAATGGTATGTATTCCTTGGGATCCTACAAAACAAACATAATGATTTTCAGACACGCTCTGGGAAAACAGGGCTTAATGTATGTTCATAAAGCGTTGTTCCAGATTAGCATTTGAAGTCCACACAGGCAAATCAGGGAAGACACTTTCCACCCAGACTGGATTTTGGTTTAGAAGAGACTTCCTTCCAAAGGGAAAAAGTCCATAAAATCAACAAGTGTTGTACCTGTGGACTGCACAGGCTAATCAGTGGTGTGCTTTTTGCACTTGTGTTTCTCTGAAAACCGTTTCTCAATTTTAATAAAACAATAATGTTTACGACAGTCCCAGATCATCTGTTTTCTAAGCATTTAGACATCTACATTACTCATCTCTCACCTTTTGCGACTTTTCCGCCACCATGAGCACAAGGTCGAAGTCATAGGTGCCGAGAGCGATGTCGTACAACTCGTTGACGTCCACCAGGAACAGCAGGTACCTCAACACCTCCTCCGCGCTTATGTGGGGCAGCTCATTGGTGCAGGCTATAGACCAATCAGATTACAGTTTCCGTCTTATTAATTCACAATTGACATCCAGATTATAATAACGAACGTAGAACATCATCTTTCCAAATTTAATCACATCAGTATTAATTCTTTTTCACCTTATGTTAAAGAACAAACATGACCACATGCTCTTTTGTCAAAAAGAGCCTCATTCTGGGAAAAGCGGGCTTAATTCATTTGCATAGTGTCGTACAAGATTAGCCTGTGCAGTCATCATAGGCTAATCAGGGACTTCACTTTCCGCTTTAATGGAATTTTTTATGTAAAGGAAGTATTTTCTAAAAGAAAATCCAGTCTAGGCGGAGAGGGTATTAGATAAGCCTGTGGGACGACACTTTACGCACGAGCATTATGCCAAGTTTTCCCAGAGCGCCACTCAAATGATTGGATAAACTGCAGAATTATTTCCAGGTGCATGACATTTGCTGAGAGGTGTTGGTCTTTTGCTTTAATTTCCATTTGAATGTTAGCAAAAGTGTAAGAAATAGTTTTTTTAAATATGTACTCAGTATGAGCCTCGCTTTGGGAAAACAGGGTTTAATGCATGTGCGTAAAGTTTCGTCCCTGATTAGCCCCTGCAGTCTGCACAGGCTTATCAGGGACGATACTTTCCACTTTACTGTATTTATCGTTAAAAGGAACTCTATTCCTAGCGACAATCTAGTGTGTGGACTGCACAGGCTAATCTGGGATGACACTTTAGGCACATGCATTAAACCCCGTTTTCCCAGAGTGAGGCTCATATTTACCCACCTCGTAGTTTCTTCACGAGTTGAAGAGCCAGTTCCAGTTCTGGTTTAGTCTTCCTAACATAGGTTGTAAGAATTGATAGAAGGTATCTGAAATGCAGACGACACGTTCTATCAGTTTATACGAAATGCTGTGCTTGTTTTGGACAGCAAAATACCTGGTATTGAATAATATAAGATAGTGAATATTTCAGTAAGCAGTAAGTTCTAGTTAGTTCTGTAAAGAATTGAAGGAGAGCTAAAATGCCACCAAGAACTCATCAAGCAAATTTTCGATCACACAATCTGTCTATTAATTTTCCATAGCATAAAAAAAAATAAAAAAATAACAATGTAAAAAAGGAATGTTTTCTCAACAAAATGAAACGAACAAATCATATACTTAAGAAAAGGCAAAAATACATTTGAATCGTGCTCTGAGAAAATGGGCTTATATGCATGTGTGTAAAGTGTCGTCCTAGATTAGCCTCTGCAGTCCTCTGGATTTTCGTCAAGAAGAGACTTCCTTTGAACCAAAAATACAATAAAGCGGAAAGTGTTGTCCCTGATTAGCCTGTTCGGACTAACCCCCTTTTCATAGAGCAAGACTCATTTATGTGTTTCACAAAACTGTCATTGCAAAGTCAGTAGCTTACTTGTTTTCATCAATGTCCATAAGTGCCTTCCTCACGGCATCGCAGATAGTGTTGACCTTGCAGACAACAGAGCTGGGACTGGCTAACAAAATCCCAGCCGACACGGATTTGTTCCTCTCATAGGCAGCTGTGTACATCGTTACTGTCACATCCTCCTCTCTGGATAACATTACAACAAACAATGAACCTCGCTCTGTGAAAACGGGGTTTAATGCATGTGCGTAAAGTGTCGTCCCAGATTAGCCTGTGAAGTCTACACAGGCTAATAAGGGACAACACTTACCACTTTTATTGTATTTTTTGTTAAAAGAAAGACTGTTCTTGGTGAATATCAAGTTCAAGCAGAAAGTGTTGTCCCTAATTAGCCTGTCTGGATTGCACAGGCTAATCTGGGACGACACTTTACGCACATGCATTAAACCCCCTTTTCACAGAGCGAGGCTCATTTATTATTTTTGTTCTTGAAATATAACTTGTAGAGTATAAAAATTTAATATAAACAAGGGCTGTTTGTAAAACATGTATGCCCCCCATATGNACTTTCCCAATTACGAAAAAAAAATTTTTTTTTTGGAAAAAGCAACATTTAGTTAGTTTCCCTTTGCAGTTATATGGCTTGAACCTAGGTAAATATAATATTGACAGCTTGAAAACACTTAGTTTTCAATTTTAAAGTATTTGGGAGCAAAAAATCAAATAAACCAATTTCCCAATTTGAGGTTTTCACGACTCGATTTTTCCCAATTTTGAGGTTTTCATGACTCGATTTTTCCCAATTGGACCGGTACGGGTACTTTTCCCAATTGGACAAGGAAAATCGTTGCAAGTATACCTTCCTCTATTTCCTTGCGGTAGGTATAATCATAGTTACACATATCATAGAATATTTGGTAATAAATAAACTCTTTCCCACTCAGAAGCAAAGTGAAAATGGCTATATGAACCAGCATAAAACCAGAACAGCCTGCCAGTAACTCACAGTCTGTTCAGGTTTTATGCTGTTTACTGCTCATCAGTATCTCAGGGTTGAAAATGAAGGCTTTAAAACTTGAATCTAGTAAGAAAGGTCTTAAATTTAAATTGATTTTCTTCTAAGGGACTACAAACACATTAACCCTTTGCATGCTGGGAAATTTGTCGTCTGCTAAAATGTTGTCTGCTAAATTCCTAAAACTAGCATTTTCTTTGATATTTTTTCAAAGAATACTATCAGAATAGCAAACAGTTTGGATCCTGATGAGACGCCACGTTCTGTGGCGTCTCATCTGGATCCAAACTGTTTGCAAAGGCCTTCAAAATCCGGTTCCAGCGCTCAAAGGGTTAAAGTGCGTATCAGAGTGGTAAAGGGTCAATACAGATACGCTGTTCACTGACGTACAAGAGGTCGGTGAGGAAGAGATTGATGTGGGTCACCACAGCGACCTGTGTTATAAACATCCCCACGTTGCTCAGGAAGGCTGCAGGGTTGTGGTCGTACAAGAGGTTCATGTTGATCCGGTGCTTCCGCATGATCATGAACGCCTCGCTGAACTGCAGTCTGAAAGGATATGAAACATCATTTAGCATCCTTTTGGGAAAATTGGGCTTAATGCATTACGTAAAGTGTCATCCCAGATTAGCTTGTGCAGTTTACACAGGCTAATCAGGGCTGACTGTTTTCGCCTACGATGTATTTTTGTTTGGAAGAGACTTACTTTAAACATTATTCCCTAAAAGCGGAAAGTGTCTTCCCTAATCAGCCTATGCAGACTATGATCTGTTTGTAACTTTAACATACCGGTATCTTCTCATGGAATTAATTGTAAAGTGAATCAGAAAGATAATTTTTGTTAAAAACAATGTTGTTACACACGACCTTGTTCAAAGCCGAAAAAAACCACATGTTTTGTATACAATACTTGGTTCATTAAGCAATTTAACTGACACCTAAAGGAGGCTTAGAAGTTTTAATTAATGCTTTCCGGCATTTTAGAGAGAGAAATATCAGTGAAGTAAAACTGACTAAATGACATCATTATTCCAGCGAAATTCTCCAGTTATTTTTTTTTTAATTGTAAATAAACGGTGAAAAAGTATAAAATAAAAAGAAAATTGTTGATGTGATCTAAGAAAAAATATATTTTTTATGATCACTCGTCTGGCTTATCTGGAATAACACTTTACCCGTATACATTAAGCCCAGTTTTCCAAGAACAAGGCTCCATTATCGATCTGGGCCCTGTCATTTCTTTGATCTTACAACAAATTAAAATCATGACTTCATTTTAAGCTTCCAATAAATTGACACTTGTGATCAATGGGTGGTTGCAATAAATGGCATGAAATGATTGAAAAGAAATGAATGTAATTACCGAAGTTGACTGAACAGATAGGTGGGTGCTTGTAGTTAGATTTGTTTAATATGTTTTGCTCACAAGCCTGCATAATTTTGTAAGCTTCTGTAATTTAAATCAAAATGTCACAATACAACAGCAACACCATAATGCACAAATACAATGTCTTCTTTTATAGTCAAGAAATGATGATTATTGTTATATTTGTAATAAAATAACACGTCTTTTTTCAATATAGAGCAAAATTTAAATTAACTCAAAGGCTTTAAAATCATTTGTCAAATATTGTTATTCATAATTAATTAATGATTTTACAAAGTATATAGTTATGAACAAGTGGGTTTACCCAATGGACAAGTAACATTGTAAACAATGTAGGCAAATATGATTTTTTTTTTTTTAGAATTCGCAACCTATGAAACCTCTGTAGATTCACATCTGACCTCAAAAATTGATCATGACCTTAGAGGTAGACACATGGTTTTACATGTGATACTCTGTCTCAAATATGTGAACATATCTGCAAAGAGAGGACAACCAAATTTTGACCATAAAATAATGCATTTTGACCAATTAACTGACATTACAAGAAACAAATATTACTAATACAATAAAATACCAACACTTCCAAAGATAATCTTGTTCAGAATGCTACAGCATACCACACTATTTACTTGGGCTAAATGCATGTGCGTAAAGTGTCTTCCCAGATTAGCCTGTGCAGTTGGCATAGGCTAAACAGGGACGACACTTTCTGTTCAAACAGATGTTTGGTTAGAAGAAGCTTTCTCTATAAAATATAAAAGCTGACTACACAGGTATTCCAGTGCCTACTTATCCAGGTATTTCCTTACATCTGTGAGTACGAGAGCTTAATGCATGTGTGTAAGTGTTGTTCCACATAAGCCTGTGCAGGTACAGGCTAATCAGATTCAACACTTTCCACTTAAACTGGATTTTTGTTCAGAAGATTCTTCCTTTAAACAATTAATTCCATAATAGCGGAAAGTGTCGATTCAGATTAGCCTGTGCGGACTTCACATGCTAATCTGGGACGACACTTTACGCAGATGCATTAAGCCCAGATTTCCCAGAACCAGGCGCAGTTATTCCAATTCGTACTTATCAAGGTGTTTCCTGACCGCAGTAAGCACGAGAGCTCGAGGATGGATCGTCTCCAGATTACCCCGAGGCATCTGCAGCACCAGCTTCGTGTCGTCTCCCACGGCAACCACAATCTGCGAGCCTCTCTCCACCCGACGGATACTCTCGTCAAACGGATGGGCCTTACCGTCAGAGAGGGTCGGTAAATCTACAATGTGGGGCCAGAAAACACAATAAAATATTGTAAGGAACATAAAAATAATTCATGTCATGTTACATTATGTGGTGTATTTTACCGTGCTGAAACTGTTGAAGGTGAATGGCAAGCCCCCTCTGCCACTGAACACTTTTAAGTTCTTTAGTTGGCAGGATAGTATTAAAGATATCAGCTGGTTATTTTACAGGTGATCTGTTCGTAACTTTAACATACCGGTATCTTCTCATGGAATTAATTGTAAAGTGAATCAGAAAGATAATTTTTATTAAAAACAATGTTGTTACACACGACCTTGTTCAAAGCCGAAAAAAAACACATGTTTTGTATACAATACTTGGTTCATTAAGCAATTTACCTGACACCTAAAGGAGGCTTAGAAGTTTTAATTAATGCTTTCCGGTATTTTATAGAGAAATATCAGTGAAGTAAAACTGACTAAATGACATCATTATTCCAGCGAAATTCTCCAGTTATTTTTTTTTTAAATTGTAAATAAACGGTGAAAAAGTATAAAATAAAAAGAAAATTGTTGATGTGATCTAAGAAAAAAAATATTTTTTATGATCACTCGTGAAATAAAATCGATATTCCACAGAATCCAACAAATATCCTCTATGGCTTACATGGCTCATGAATGAGCCTCGTTCTGTAAAACCTGGGCTTAATGCATGTACATACAGTGTCGTCCCAGACAGGCTAATCTGGTACGACACTTTCCTCGTTTATGGAATTTTCATTAAAGGAAGTTTCTTCTAACCAAAAATCCAGTTCAAGCAGAAATTGTCGTCCCTGATTAGCCTGTGCTGACTGAAAAGGCTAATCTTGGACAACACGTTTCATACATAAATTTAGCCTAGTTTCCACAAAACGAGGCTCATTAATGATTAGATGTGGATTGTTCAAGTGACATGTATACCTTTGACCCTGGTGTGCCGGCTGATACAGCGGACAGTGTGCTGCAGGGAGGTCAGCAGCAGGAACTCGTCGTGTACGGCCATTGAGGTGCAGTTGGAGGCCACCTGGACCGGACAATCACAGACAATGCAAGGGTCAAGTGTGAAACTGATGTATCTCATATACAAATTCAAAACATATACAACAGTTTCACACTAAAACCTGAAGCTGGTATGGCTGTGAATTGTTATACAACATTGGCTAATTGTTTAAGCATTGGAATGGTCTTTATTCAATATCTAAATCATTTTATATATGAATTATTAAATCTGAATAACATGCATGCATAATTATTAACAACAAGATGTGTTTGTGAAACACTATGTCCCCTTTTGAGCGATTTTTACCCATATATTTGACCTTTGACCTTGAAGGATGACCTGGACCTTGACCTTTCACCACTCAAAATGTGCAGCTCCATGAGATACACATGCATACCAAATATTAAGTTGCTATCTTCAATATTGCAAAAGTTATGGCCAATGTTAAAGTTTGCGCAAACAAACAAACACAAACGGACAGGGCAAAAACAATATGTCCCCAGTATAGACTGGGGGACATAAAAATGCCTGTATTGTAATATAAAGGAAAACCGATTACTGTCTCTTACCTGATTTAAACATGTGCAAGATGCTTCCAGAAAGTCCTGTGTTATAAAAGTGGGATTGTTCTGACAGACCTACCTCTACATTGTTGACGTAGAACCTGTACCGCTGGGTGAGGCCCAGAACTGCCATCTACAAACACAGACAAAAGTATTAACCCTTTGAGCGCTGGAACCGGATTTTGAAGGCCTTTGCAAACAGTTTGGATCCAGATGAGACGCCACAAAACGTGGCGTCTCATCAGGATCCAAACTGTTTGCTATTCTGATAGTATTCTTTGAAAAAAAATCAAAGAAAATGCTAATTTTAGAAATTTAGCAGACAACATTTTAGCAGACGACAAATTTCCCAGCATGCAAAGGGTTAAGCCCAGTTTTTACAGAATGAGACTCATATTATACATATACAGCCCTCAACAATTATGGGACGGGAAAAACCTGACAAGAATGCACATGTTCACCCTATAGGGATGTTGAATATTCAAGTTTCATGTAATTCAGATCATAAGTGTCTGAAAACTGGCCCTGAAACAAAAAGTGTGATGGACTGACGGGAGGATAGACAGGCGCACATAGGACAGAAACAATTATTGGGGAAATTTGTTTCAGACCCATGCAAACTAAAAATAATAATTCAGACAGAGGGGCAAAGCGACAACTACTAGTATATGCTTTTCCTATTTGGAAGCCTAAAAAGACCCTGTTTGGAGTTTGTAAAACTAAAATTTGTCACAATAGTGACAAAGAAATCCCCCCTCCCCAAATCTGTATGTAGGAATATCTAGCTTGATGTTATAGAATGTTAAAACTTGAACAAGGGGCATAACTTTTTTTAAATTTTAACATAGGATGGTACAAATCGGCATGCACACATTCATATCATTATAAGAAACAACATTTGCAAGTTTGAATATTGTCTTTTAAAAAGTTTAAAAGAGTGCCTTCAGACAATTTTGTGTGTACAGACTGACAGATAGACGTTTATGGTGGTTCCAGTATAACCCCTGTCATTTGTTAAGGGGGTTTAATTACATATTAAATTGATTAAATGATTTCACAGTAATAAAAGGGTTAATAAATACTTAATGTAGATTTGAAAAAGCAAAACATTTTTAATGTTTTTACAAAGCAATGAAAAATATCTGTAGCCATTTAGCATGACATAAAATATAGTAGTTTTTTTAAGCATGTACCTTTTTACACTCTCCTTTTTGAACTTTCAAAGTGGAAAACAACAACATGTAAAAGTACACTACATGTACCTATCATAGAGAAAAGAGGATTCATTATGCTGGATTTCGGAAAATCTGGCTCAATGAATCTTCATAAAGTTTTGTCCTTGGACAATACTAAATATATTCAGTTTCAAGGTTATCTCCTTTACCATTAATTCACTTCAGGAAGAAAGTGTCATTCAGGATCAGCCTGTGCATATAGCAATGTCTGATCAGCCTGTGCATATGGCAATGTCTGATTCGAAATAACACTTTGAGTAAAAGCATCAAGGCCAATTTAGCCCAACTGCGGGCCTCATATCAAGCGGGCACCTCGTTTCCAATGCTGCAGACGGCCATTTGAGTGCAGGGAACCGGAAAGCTCACTTCCTGTCCATTGGCTGTCTCCCATGGCAACAGCAGGTCATCCTCTGGAAAAGCAGTCAGCAATAATGACCAAATGACGAGACTTTCATAACAAGATCAATAACAATACAAGTTTAATTTTCATATATTAAATTGTTTTCAGCATTTATTAATCACAAGTTGGCAGGTTGACCTCGCCCTGAAGGCAAACCTTTACTAATTAAATGTTGAAATCAAAAGTTAACATTCTAAAGTTTACAGAGACAATGCCATTCAATGTTCCTTACCAACAGAGTATTTCAGTAGAGCTCCCTCTACAAGCTGCACAGCCACACACATGGTGTCTGCATCCACAGCTATACCAAACACTTCTGACTCCACTGTGCAGCTGGATCTGAGTTTCAAGGGAAAACCAGGTTTAATGCATGAGCGTAAAGTGTCGTCCCAGAGGCTAATCAGGGACATGACTTTCCGTTTTTATGGAATTTTTCATTTATTAAATGAAGTCTCTGCTAAAATCCAGTTTAGGAGGAAAGTGTCATCCGTGTGCGGATTGCACAGGCTAATCTGGGACGACACTTTACGAACATGCATTACACCCAGTTTCCCATTTCTCAAATGTTTGTAAAACATGTAGGCCTTCCATCGTGCAGTTTACTTGCCAAAATATGCAATTGTTAAAGATTATCTTTTTTAATTAGTGTATGTGCGACTTTACATGAGGAGGGTAATAAAGTTGATGCATGAGAGGCAATATGGTTTAAGTTTTTTTTCTGTATGAGGGCATAAACACATGAGGAGGATATTAAAGTTGATGGTTTAGAGGCTCTCACAATGATTCAACCAACAGACAGTGGCAAAGCAAAAGACCACTTCTTTACAATGGGTAATATCTTTTTTTTTACACTTCCATATACGCTGAATGCATTCCCAAAGTGTGCATGTTTTCAAAGTATTTTATTAAATAAAACAAGAGGGCCTGAAAGGCCCAAAGTCGCTCACCTGAGCTAACAAGATATTGTTGGGACAAATGTTCTGACCAAGTTTCATGAAGATCGGAAAATAAATGTAGCCTCTAGAGTGTTAACAAGGTTTTACTAAAGCCATATAAGGAAAAATGCCCCGCCCCCTGGCAGCCATGTTTTTCAACCAACCGGCATCATTTTTGTACTCTTCCAAGATATTATTGAGATGAATCTGCTGACCAAGTTTCATGAAGATCGGACAGTAAATGTGGCCTATAGTGTTAACAAGATTTTACTATAGCCATATATAGAATTTTTATTCTTATAAGTTATCTTTAATTTATTTTTAATATATTGCTATGATCTTAACTGTCTAAATATTATAATTGTATCACATGCCATAGTTCTTTCGTTTTAAACATGTTAAAATAATCATGTTTATTGTATTCAGGTTAATTAATTAATTTATTTATTATAATTGATCTCAACTCTTGGACGATACTGTTTGTTATATAATGTAAATTTCATGCAATGTTCAATTGTCTATTTGTTATATTTATGTTGTTATATTATGTCGGTCAATAGCGATACATTGCTTATGTTATACTTGTTATGTACAAAACGACTTAAAATAAAATTTGTATTTGCATTTGTATAGCCATATAAGGAAAAATGCCCCGCCCCTTGGAAGCCATGTTTTTCAAGCAAACATAATTATTTTCGAACTCATCCAAGATATCATTGAGACCAATCTTCTGACTAAATTTCATGAAGATTGGACAATAAATGTGACCTCTAGATTGTAAACAAGGTTTTAAGATCGGAAAATAAATGTGGCCTCTAGAGTGTTAACAAGGTTTTACTATAGCCATATAAGGAAAAATGCCCCGCCCCCTGGTGGCCATGTTTTTCAACCAAAGGGCATCATTTTTTAACTAGTTCAAGATATTATTGGGATGAATCTTCTGACCAAGTTTCATGAAGATTGGACAATAAATGTGGCCTCTTGAGTGTTAACAAGATTTTACTATAGCCATATATAGCCATATAAGGAAAAATGCCCCGCCCCTTGGCAGCCATGTTTTTCAAGCAAAGGGTACCATTTTTGAACTCATCCAAGATATCATTGGGACAAATCTTCTGAGCAAGTTTCATGAAGATAGGAAAATAAATGTGGCCTCTAGAGTGTTAACAAGGTTTTACTATAGCCATATTAGGAAAAATGCCCCGCCCCCTGGGGGCCTTTTTTTTTTTTACCAACCGGCATCATTTTAAAACTAGTCCAAGATATTATTGGGAAGAATCTTCTGACCAAGTTTCATGAAGATCAGACAATAAATGTGGCCTCTAGAGTGTTAACATGATTTTACTATAGCCATATAAAGCCATATAAGGAAAAATGCCCCGCCCCTTGGCAGCCATGTTTTTCAAGCAAACATTACCATTTTCGAACTAATCCAAGATATCATTGAGACCAAACTTCTAACCAAATTTCATGTAGATTGGACAATAAATGTGGCCTCTAGAGAGTTAACAAGGCAAATGTTGACAACGGACGACGGACAAAAGTGATCACAAAAGCTCACCATGAGCACGTTGTGCTCAGGTGAGCTAAAAAAATGTTGAAAATATTAATTGACTCAAACATTATAAGTTACAGATAATACCAAATTTAAGTGCAATACTCATATCCTTGACATTGAAAATTCTGTTGCAGAAAAATATGACAGACATGGAACCAGATAGTCTTTTTTATGATTCTATGCAAAATTATATCTTGAACGATCATAATATACATACAAGACTTACTCAACAGAGATCGTATCCAAAAGAATTTTAGCCTTATAAAGCCGAGAGTGTGGCCTGGTATCCATGACAACTGCACAGAATATCATGACGTCATCTGCCACCCATTTGAAGTGAGAGAGGCTCAGTGGGTATGCTTGTTCTTCAGACAGGTTTGTAATGCTGAAAATGAACCAGTCCTGCTGATTATTAACAAGTAAATGTGCTTCGTTCTGGGAAAACTGGGTTTAATGCATGTGCCTTAAGTATCGTCCCAGATTAGCCTGTGCATTCGGAACTGGATAATCAGGGATGATAATTTCTACTTAAATAGAATTGTTCATTTAAAGGAAGTCTCTTCTAAATGAAAATCCAGTCTAGGCGGAAAGTGTTGTCCCTGATAAGCCTTAAGACTGCACAATCTAATCTGAGACAACACTTCACTAACATGCATTAAGCCCCATTTTCTCTGAATGCATTAAGCCCCATTTTCTCTGAATGCATTAAGCCCCATTTTCTCTTAGTGATGATCAATTGTCTGTAAAGCTTGCTCTTTTTTTCATGTTCTTAGTCTCACCAGATAAAGTTTCACCGTGTGTTTGCTGTATATTATAGGGATCATCAGAGGAGGGAGTAGACATTAAATAATTTATATATTTATAGTTCAAGGTAAACTTTTTTAATGTTTCTTAAACAATAATGTTTTATTTGTAATCATTTAACATAGGTTGTTTGTTTAATGTTTTAAATAGTTACCAGAATTCAATTCAACTGTTTGGTAATATCACATGGAGGGCGCTAAACTAATTGCCAAATCGCTAAGATAAATCACACATGCATCATTAGATATTGACAATCCTATGTAGATTGTTTATCCTGATACCTTAATTTTCAGAATATATTTCACATTGCTCGTTGAGTATACAAATTCCGCACTGCTCTCACATTACCTCACTGCTCACACAGTTATTCCCCTTACTTCAATGCCCACACAGTTATTCTCCTTACCTAAATATGCCCTTAAGTGTCGGGAACTGACAACAGTTGTGGAATCCCTTGCCCCCAGCAGCCTCTATCTGTACACCATTACCCGCTGGCTGACCTGCAGACACTTGCAGTCATTATATAAGCCTCATTCTGGGAAAACTGGGCTTAATGCATGTGCGTTAAGTATCGTCCCAGATTAGCCTGTGCAGTCTGCACAGGCTTATCAGGGACACATCTTTCCGCTTTTATGTAAATTGTTTGCTCAAAGAAAGTCTCTTCTAAACAGAAATCCAGTTTGGACAGAAAGTGTCGTCCCTGATCAGCCTGTGCGGACTGCATAGGCTAATTTTGGACAACACTTTAGGCAAATGCATTAAACCCAGTTTTCCTAGAATAATGCTCATATTAATTTGTTGTAGTTTTTTCCTCAGATTTTCTACACTGGTAGTTGATAAAGACATTTTAATTGATATGAATTTCGTTGAATGATTTGTCACGTCAATATGGAATGTAAAGGTCTAAAGAGACTTCAAAAACGAAAAAAAGATAGTTTGTAAGTTAAAAATAATTTAATAGAGAACATAATACACATAAATTATGCGTAGAAAGTAGAAAACGTAAAGGCTTATTATCTTATTTAATGACTTAAACTGCTTCACTATGCACATATTTTTTCATTCTATAATAAAGTGGGGCATTTTCATAATTAGAATCAGCATCTTTAAATTACGCACCCGCAAAGCTATAAATAGCTACTGATTGATCCACCATAACAACAGCGACATCATTACTTCTGGGAGGCGGGGCAAACACAACGTGATTGACAGCCTTGGGTAGTTTCAGCTGGTAGGCGCACATTGGGGGCGGGACCACCATGTGACGGGTAGGGGTCATCAGAACAGATGCTGCAGTCCAAAATACATGTGCCTAAAATGTCGTCCCGGATGAGCACGTGCAGGCCGCACAGGCTAATATGGGACGACACTTTCCGCATTTGTAGAATTTTTTGTTTAAAGAAAGTCTCTTCTAAGCGAAAATCCAGTCTAGTCGCAAAGTGTCGTCCCTGATTAGCCTGTGCGTACTGGCGTTTTGAGTCAAGATTTAAGACAATCTTTTTAAAGGGCACTTGACCTTGAGTTGGCCTGACTGGCTAATGCCATTTGTACTTGGTCTCAATGAGTGAAACATTTGAGTTAATGAAATTCTTTCAAAGGATATAGGGATATCAAACTGACATCAACAAATTTGACATTCCAATGTCTTTCTGCCAGTGTGACAAACTCATGCCAATTTGTACCACCCAAATTTAAGAGATTCCACAGCAGGTGAAATTGTTTGGGTATGAGTATGAACATGTTATGGACAGACGGACAAAGAGACGGATGAAGGTCAATTCTATAGCCCTTCTACCATGTCCAGGTGGTTGATTAAAGATTTAGCTTATCATGCATTTTCAATACAGTCATGATAAAATTTCAGAACACTGAAAGAAATGCTTAAATGACCTGAAATATTTTGTGGCTGCCACATATTAATCGTTGAATAAAACATTTATAAAGCTTCTACAAGTTTATTTTACATAATTATGAGCCTAGCCCTGGGCCTCGCTCTGGGATCCGGTTTATTGCATTTGCGTAAAGTGTCGTCCCAGATTAGCCTGTGAAGTCCGCAAAGGCTAATCAAGGACGACACTTTCCGCTTTGATGGTATTTTTCATTTAAAGGAAGTCTCTTAATAGCAAAAATCCAGTTTAGGCGGATTGCACAGGCTAATCAAGGACGATACTTTACGCAAATGCGTTAAGCTGCGTTTTCCCAGAGCAAGGCTCATACACAAACCTTTCATTTACAACATATTACATAAGCCCTACATACCTCCATCAATGACTGCCACAATGGCCTGGTCCTCAGAAGTCCGACCCGGTGAAGTGTCCGTATCCCACGCCCACGTGTACCGGTGGTACGCCCCGCTACGTGTCACAACATGTAGCCTATACTCCTGCTCCACATCCCACATTACCGCCCCAACCCGGTCTTCACCACCCACGAAATGAAGGCTCTGCTTTAGGTACCAGTGGTAGTTGCCGGTTGTCCAGAGCTGAACTGTAACATGCCATCGTAACAGTGGTACGCTGTCTACTATTCTACTATTTAAGCAAACAAACCTTTCACCATGATGAAGATATTTACAATAACATTAATTTTAGTCTCGTTCTGGCAAAACAGAGATTTATGCATGTGCGTAAAGTGTCGCCCAGTTTAGGCTGTGCAGTCTGTCTTAACAGAGTAATCTGGGACCACACTTTTTGCTTTAATTTTTCGTTTAAAAGATGTCTCTTCTTAGCAAAAATCCATTTTAGACAGAAAGTGTCATCCCTGAAAAGCCTGTGCGGACTGCAAAGGCCAATCTGGGAGGAAACTGTATGCACATGCATTAAGCCCCGTTTTCTCAGGGCGAGGCTCATTTAATTAATTTTTTTGTACAGTACACCCCTTTGTAACTGCATTGCTGATAGTGATATACATGTATTTCACACAACGATGCTGTGGCAATGGTTTTTGACTTGCTAGCTATGTTAATATATTCTGTTTGTTGTATACTGTGGTTTCATTTATTTTCGTTGACATGAAATTTCATGGATTTGTAAAATCCGACAAATTCATTGGGTCTTAAATTCATGGATTTCTAAATTTGCTTTTCAAGCACCTGAAAAACACATATGATATATGTTTTCATTTATTCTAACACCCCTTAGATCCACTAAACATTCATTTGAATAAGTGGGTAAGCAGAACCACAAATATCCACAAAAATTACAGTCAGACAATTTATATTGGTTTGGCAGTATGCTAAAGCCCTACCGTAGCTGTTGTGTTTTGAGTCCAAGTCCTCACACCAGACGGCAAGAATGGAGGAGTTACTGTTCCAGCTCACCTCACATACCTACAACAACGACAAATTAGCCTCGCCTCAGGAAAACAGGGTTTAATGCATGTGCATAAAGTGTCATCCCAGATTAGCCTTAGCAGTCCGCACAGGCTTATCAGGGACAAAACCTTTTGCCTCAACTGGATTTTCGCTCAAAAAGAGACTTCATTTTAACAAAAAATACCATAAAAGTGGAAAGTGTCTTCCCTGATTAGCCTGTGCGGACTGCACAGGCTTATCTGGGACGAAACTTTATGCACATGAATAAAACCCCTTTTTCCCAGAGCCAGGATCATATAATCACACACAGACTAAATGGATGTAGCTGGTTCTAGACAACTGACTTGAAAGATATTATGATTTCCTAGGTACAATTCCTCAACATTTTAGAATCAAGAAGGCTAAAAGGCCATAGGGTCCTCACCTTAGATTGAAAGGATCTAAACTGCTTTACTGTTCTGAGCAGGTTTTCTGATGTTGGTGCTTGAATAAATGTTACTTCTGACATAGTATTTTTTTACCTCACATGACACATTTGATCAGGATGAAGGCATTATTAAAACAAATGTTCTGACATGAAGATTGGGCGTAGAAGATGGCTCCCAATTGGCCACTAAGTATTAATTGACTTAAAAGTCAGGTGGCATTGATCATCATGTCGGAGAAATTTATAAGTTTGACAAGTTTTTTAAGTTAAGTACCACTCCACAAATATTACTTAAACCATATAAGGAAAACTGCCCCACACTCAACAGACTGAAGCCATTTTTTAACTCTGCTAAGATATAATTAGAATAAATAACTGGACAAAACATGTGACATCTATAGTGTTCTGAAGTATTCACTATAGCCTTAACCCTTTGAGCGCTGGAACCGGATTTTGAAGGCCTTTGCAAACAGTTTGGATCCAGATGAGACGCCACAGAACGTGGTGTCTCATCAGGATCCAAACTGTTTGCTATTCTGATAGTATTCTTTGAAAAAAAATCGAAGAAAATGCTAATTTTAGAAATTTAGCAGACAACATTTTAGCAGATGACAAATTTCCCAGCATGCAAAGGGTTAAAAGGAAAACTAACCCCGTCCCCATGGCATCCATGTTTCCCAATGGACCAGAACCATGAATAACACTATATAAATGCTCTTAAACTTGGACAAGGAAATAAATGTATATGATTCAACTTTGAAAAGCAAATAACATGATGATTAAAAAGCTGTACCTTAACTTGATTAACAGAAAACGGTAAGGTGAACTCTCCATGTCTCAGACCGTTCTTCTCAAAGAACGCGATGTCATGTTTGTTAGGCCTCCGTTGGGAAGTGGCTATCAGGCTTCCATTCGGTCTTGAAATTACAAGACATCAACAATTTAGCTTGCAAACTTATCATCATCAAATTTATCACTAAAATATATAAATACATGTACAATTATGCATAGCTTCTAGGTACTTATGTCCAAATATAACAAAAACTTATTTAAACATTTATGCAATCATCACCACGTTAAAATAGAAATAATTGAATTATTGTACTACTATATTTGCTGATCTTTCTATCAACACAGAACAAATTTATCATTGCAAAGGTATCCAATAAACAATGATAAAAGTATTTCAGCAGTTGCCTAGTAAAATGACGTCCTCATTAAAATTGATACTTTACTCATAAGATCATTTTAGCATCATCATATTATTCTCTTTATCCTACATACTGGTTATGAGATATAAACCATTCTGTGTTTGTTTTGATGCAGAGCCATTAAAACACTTAACCCTTTGCATGCTGGGAAATTTGTCGTCTGCTAAAATGTCGTCTGCTGAATTTCTTAAAATAGCATTTTCTTCAATTTTTTTTCAAACAAAACTATCAGAATAGCAAACAGTTTGGATCCTGATGAGACGCCACGTTCTGTGGCGTCTCATCTGGATCTAAACTGTTTGCAAAAGCCTTTAAAATTCGGTTCCAGCGCTCAAAGGGTTAATCTTATGCTAATGAAGTTAAATTTTTACAAATGAGCCTCATTCTGGTAAAACCGGGCTTAATGCATGTGTGTAAAGTGTCATTCCAGATTAGCCTGTGCAGTCTGCCAATGCTTATCACGCTAAAACTGGATTTCTGCTAGGAAGAGACTTCCTTTTAAAACGAAAAAAAACATAAAAGCGGAAAGTGTTGTCCCTGATTAGCCTGCAGACTGCACAGGCAAATCTGGGATGACCCTTTACATACATGCAATAAGCTCAGTGTTCCCAGAGCGAGACTTAAATATAATTCCCTTTCAGTGTTGATTGACTGATAGACAACTATGCTACAGACCTCCATGCAAGAGCTTGTTCAAGGCCATCCACATGTTCGCTGGTGGAGTGATGCACACCTTCTCTTGTCCATACACACACCTGTCTTGCCCCTGTACATAGACATTTAGATATGAGCCACGTTCTGGGAAAACTGGGCTTATTGCAGGTGCAGAAGTATAGTCCTAGATTAGGGATGAAACTTTCCGCTTACACTGGATTTTCATTTACAAGAGACTTTCTTTAAATGAAAAATTCCATAAAAGCGGAAACTGTCGACCTGATTAGCCTGTGCCGACTACATAGGCTAATCTGGGACAATACTTTACGCACATGCATTAAGCCCAGATTTCCCAAGGCGCTGCTCATATGTACACAAAAAAAAAAAGGATTAAAGCAACAAAATGAAATATTTGTATGTGTGTTATGTTTAATACAATACGCACAAAATGGAAACTGATAAGCAATCGTTATTAATAAGAATTTCATGTTGAAATATCAGCTTTGATCATTTGCGTTATTCATGCCTGTTTAAATACCAAATTGTTTGGCGAAATGAGAAGAATGGAAAGTTGATCATTTTGCAGATGAGGTATGCCATTACAACACTTTAAGTTCATAGTGTGTTACACTCTTTGCCATGTTAATGTTTTGCCTCATTATAGCCATTCTGTAAAACGAAACCAACTCTATTATACACATGAGCCTCGTTCTGGCAAAATGGGACTTAACCCTTTGAGCGCTGGAACCGGATTTTGAAGGCCTTTGCAAACAGTTTGGATCCAGATGAGACGCCACAAAACGTGGCGTCTCATCAGGATACAAACTATTTGCTATTCTGATAGTATTCTTTGAAAAAAAATCGAAGAAAATGCTAATTTTAGAAATTTAGCAGACAACATTTTAGCAGACGACAAATTTCCCAGCATGCAAAGGGTTAATGCATGTGCATAAAGTGTTTCTCAGATTAGCCTGTGCGGACTGCACAAACTTATCTTGGACGACACTTTACGCACATGAATTTAGCTCAGTTTTTCCACAGCCAGGCTCAAATAACCACACCTGTGAGCCTGTGTATAGAGCTGACAGCAAAGTAGAGCCCGTCTGCTCGCCATGATATCCTGGGGCGCCGATCATCCCAGTCCTGCACGGGCTTTACCTCCTGCAATATGCAGCCAGCCCTTGTTAAACCCTTTACCAATATGCAATTTGACGAGTTTGTAGTCCCTTAGAAAAGCTAATTAAATTTAAGACCTTTCTTACTAGATTCAAGTTGTAAAGGCTTCATTTCCATCTCTAAGATACTGATAAGCAGCAAACAGCATGAAACCTGAACAGGCTGCGAGTTACTAGCCACTGCAAGTTACTCGCAGGTTGTTCTGGTTTTATGCTGGTTGCATATAGCCATTTTCACTTTGCTTTTGAGCAAAGAGCTAAAGCCCTTTTTAATAGGGCACAGTTCACAGGCATAATTTGCAGTCATAAAATATTTCAACACGCTCTGGGAGAATGGGGCTTAATGCATCTGCATAAGTATTGTTCCAGATAAGCCTGTGCAGTCCCCACAGTATATTTGACTAATACACTGGAAATGGTGAGGGGGGGGGGGCAANGGGGGGGGGGGGGCAAAACAAAAGGCTTAAACTTTAATTTCTATTAAGGTGACCCCGACCCCCTTTAGTAACAATTGATTTTGCTTATTTTATTCATTTAATTATAATATTATCATTTTGCATTTTTATAATATAAGCCGCGCTCTAAAAAAACTCATTAATGCATGTGCAAAAAGTGTTGTCCCAGATTCAGGGACAACACTTTCCGCTTATACAGATTTTTTTTCTGTAAAGGAAGTCTCTACTTATAAAAATGCCATCTAAGAAAGTGTTGTCCCTGATTAGTAGAGACTTCCTTTAAACAAAACATACTGTAAAAGTGGAAAGTGTTGTCCCTGATTTGCCTGTGCGGACTGCACAGGCTAATCTGGGACAACACTTAAGGCACATGCATTAAGCCCTGATTTCCCAGATCACTGCTCATATAAGCATAACTGAACATAATGTCCAGTTAGCTGTACTATACTGACCGCTGCCTGGACTTGCGCTGCCTGCTTGCCGACCGAGCCGTGGAACTGGGTCTCCTTCTTACCCCACCCAACCTGCACAAACTCAGCTGGCGGAAGAAAGCAGAGGCATGTCAGAGTACAATCTGGAAAAACTGGTATATCAGATTTCAATAAAGCAAGCAACAGTAAAACAAGCAAATTCATTGCATTGATATCCCCAGCCGACATTTTTTTATGGATGGGTGCAAATCCCTTAAAGTATGGTAGGATACTAACAAATGGCAATAACTCTTATTTATGAACATGTAGGGTTATGGTTCTTGTGCATGGCACTTCTCCTCATTGATATCTATAAACCAATTAAGTTTCATGTTGAAATCTTGTATCAATTCTGAGATATAGCCCTGAAAAGTTACATCATACAAAAATAACAAAGGGCAATAACTCATATTAAAGAAAGTGTATGGTTATGGTTCTTGTGCATGACACTTCTTCTCTTTGATATATATATATATCATATTATTACATTACATCATACAAAAACAACAAAGGGCAATTACTTTTATTTAAGAAAGTGTAGGGTTATGGTGCTTGTGCATGGCACTTCTCCTAATTGATATCTATAAACCCATGAAGTTTCATGTTGATATCTTATAAAGTTTCTGACATATAGCCCTGAAAAGTTTGTGACAGACTGACGGCCGGACTGAATGACAACACCAAATCTTTATCCCTCCGCCTGTAAAGGGGGAAACAAAGATCAGACTCAAAACAGAGGACTCAATCAATCTTCCACTTTCATAGTATAATGTTAATTTTAAGAAAGTCAACTCTTATAATGACCATAAAGACATGTTTGAAAAGTAAAATAAATGAATGTTGAATAGTCTAACTGAAAAAAGTAAAATGCATATTTTTCCATTTCTATTTTTCGAAATAAGATGAAATTGACACAAAGCAGTTATGTCCAGTAACTGTTCACCACTCACATACCTTCCCCTGAGGTGTTGGGATGAAGAGATAGCTCTGTGATGGGATCAAACTCACGCGTCATCATGATACAGGAGTCTGCTCCTGTACAATATAACAAACATGCTTTAAAAACTACAACTTCTATTGAGATATTAATAAATAGGCATTAACCAACAAAATATTACTTTTCAAAAGCATTGAGATTATTATAATTGGCACTGAATGACAGCAAACACGAGCCACCTAACAAATAACATGCAATCCCTTACCTGTGGTGACACAGATGATCTCAGAGGCGGGGCTCCAGCCCATGGCCGTCAGTCCAGACTCCACACTGCCCACACACTCCACCTGGGGAAATAACATGATACAGTGATAGGATGGGCTCTATAGAGAGGCAATATAGTAGAATGGCTAGTCCATGGAGAGATCATCAGAGGGCATCATATTGTGTTGATACAGATACTGTGAAACATTATTTTTTGCCGAACATTAATTTTTGTACATTTCGTCAGTCGACTGATTGAAGAATTTAAGTTCATAAAGAATAATTATGTCCAATGTATAAAAAAAACAACTCAATTACCGTATGTGCTTCCCAAGTGACCCCTCTCCCCACTGTGCTTTATAGCGGACAAATATTGCAAAAACAATCCGAAATTGGCGAATTTATGTGTTGATGAAATAGTCATTTCTTTAAAAACTATTAAATTCCATGCTGACGAAAATAAAAGGTTTCATAGTACTTGTTTTTTTATGTCAACACAATTAATAAAATAACATTCATCATTAATTGACTGTGTAATATTGAACGAGAATCTCATCAGTTTTCTAGCGTGATACAGAGCCTTGCAAATCAATCACAAAATTTTGCCAAAACGATTAAACCACAGCCAATAAAGGAAAAATCCGAGATTTAGCCAATCAAAGTTCTATACAATGTAGTTAGTGTGCATATATGAGATTTGACCAATTAAATTCACAATAATCACGGCCTAAATGAGTTGACATTTTTGGACGCAATATTGAAATGCTTATAATAAAATAGTGGACTTCATAGTTATACTCAAACTTTTAAAATGACACACTGACACCTAATAAAGTGACGGTTCAAATATATTGGTGATAGTCAACTAAGTGATAACTGACTGGTTTAAATTGTGGCCTGTTTGACGTACTTCCCACCCTTATGATGTTGTTGTTGTTCAAATTAATCAAACCAGTAATTCATTTGATGAAAGTGGTTTTTCATAATGGGATTACAATTGCATTGGATGAACAACAGAAATGAAAGGGAATCTGGGAGTTGACTGAGGGTCTGCTGTCAAACAACGAGACCATCTTCACGTCTGCTGTCAAACAACGAGACCATCGTCTGCTGTCAAACAACGAGACCATCGTCTGCTGTCAAAAAACGAGACCATCTTCACATTCATAAGAAAGGATCAATCAGCTGAATATTGGGAAGCACGAAAGTGTATGTAAGACTTAGAGTATAGAGATGCATACTTTTGAAGAGAGCGTCTTTTCTTAGTAATTAATTTTATTTGACATCTTTAATGTAGCAGTAATTTTCTTCACACAAAGAATGGTATGAGCATTTTCTCCAGTCTGCATGGATTTTGTTAAGATTCAAACTGTTTAAAATGTGTTTATTTATATATCAAAATATCAGCCTGTTGCTATTTACACGGATATTTTCTGCATAATATTATTAAGTCAATCAATAAAATTCTCATTAATAAGTTGAATTTATATTGGCCTATTTTTGGGGCTTCCCAAAGTTGTATTAACCTTCTGTCTCGGACTAAAACTGCTGTTGCACAATGACAAGGTAAATATGACTTCAACTACAGGTAATTACAACATGATATTCCCAGAAGAATCAATTGCAGTTATTAACACTCTAATTTCCGATCCATATGTGCCTTGTTCTGGGAAAACAGGTCTTTATGCATGTGTGTAAAGTGTCATCCAATATTAGCCTATGCAGTCCGCACAGGTTAATCAGGGACGACACTTTCCGCCCGGACTTGATTTTTGTTAAGCAGAGACTTCCTACTGCACATGCTAATCTGGGACGACTCTTTCTGCACATGCATTAAACCCCATTTTCCCAGATTGAGGCTGATATAAAATCTGAGTAAACAACTACCTGCAGTGAGTGCAGGTTCCACAGCAGGATTTCGCCGCTTGTGGTTGCTATGCACAGGCTCTGGTCCTCTGCCAGGTGATGGATTCCCAGAATTCTTGCATCCTCTCTCTGATCCTCAACACTGCTCAAATCCAGGCTACACACCACCTGGAAATAGGAAATCAAGGCTACACGCTGCATAGCACTAATAAATCAAGTCTACCCACCAACTTGAAAAACAAATGCTTAAACAAAGGACAAACATCAGTAAGTGCAAAAATCCATTGAGAATTTCGGGACAAGATTGCAAAAAGATTACATGTATTTAGAGCATTGAGAATTTCGGGAAAAGATTGAGAAAATATAATTAAGATCACTCACCTCACCAGCGGCTAGTTGGAAAGCAGTGACAGCTCTCTCCGTGGCACAGTACACAGTCCCGTCATCAAAGTTCACGGCCAGATGTTCAGCTCCCACACAGCTCTCAAGCTTCTGGTGAAGGTTGGACACCAAATGAAGATTCCTCATCTTCACAACAGAATCCTTCCCTACAAAGAGAGGTGTACAACATTGGAATTTGCAAAAATATGTTTGTTTCTGGTTCAAAATCTACTATAAACTGTTATAGTAATTCAGTAAAAGTAGAATAAATATGAAGCAGGTGTATTAAATTTTGAATATTTTGTTTAATGGAAGTATAATTTTTTCATCAAGAGTTATGTTGCAGTTTAATATTTAAAGCGGGACTGTACGATTTTTATATGTGTTAAATTTTAATATATTGATAAAATTATGTTACGATGACACAAAATAGGCAATAAAAATTATACATTGAAAACGAATTTCATAAAATTCAGCAAAGACAAGTTAGCGCTGGTTAAAGCCGATGCCGACACTTTTACTCGTATCTGTTAGGAAATAAAATTGTGTCTTTGTGTCGTATAAACGAATCTGCACTAAAACTAAATTTAGATTCACATTGTACATGCATTATATATATGCTGGCGAATTTGGCTGGAAGCCATTTTCAATTTCAGATTTAAATATCTGGCTTATTTCGCATTTTTGGACACATGTTCTTCTTAACTTTTATTTTAATTTATATTGAAATATATGTATACTAATTTTTAACACATTTTATCAAAATTCATAAATATTTGACAAAATCATACAGTCCCGCTTTAAAATACAAAAACATCCCAAATGTACATCTATATATCTAAAACTTATTGTACATTAAGACTANATACTGCTCTCTACTGTTCCTGATCGTTCCTTGTCAAGCATGTCTTTGGAGAACTGCTATGGATTTTGGATGAATCTAGCTCTCTGTCTCTCCCTCTTCCTTTTCCTCTGTCTTGTTTGTTCAGCCTTGTTGAGAGTGCTCAGTTTCTCTCGTAACGTGCTTCTCAACTGTTGGAGTCCTACTTTCTCTTCTTCCTTGGCTTTCCTATACTGCCTCTTTACACTTGTAAGCTCTTTCCTGGTCTGTTTGATAAGCCTCTGTCTTCTGCTGTATATAGGGGCTGGCTTCTATGTTTTCTTCTCAGCTAAGTCAAACCTCTCTTTGCTTTCAGTGTAATGTGTAGATATATACCAAATAACTCTTGCTTTGTCAATATTCACGTTCATAAGTGTGTACTTTGCAATTTAATGTTTATAAAAAAAAATAAAAAATTATAATTGTTGATATTTTTTTCTTAAATTTTGATTGGGATTCAGAATAACATAGCAAAAGACAATATGCGAAAACAAAAATCTGAAAAACGAACAGTCGTATTACAGTTCTAAAACATTTAGTTACTCAGACGCATATAAACTGAAATCTTCTAGTACTTTATAACATGGAAAAATCGGCTGTCGCAACTGCAATACGCTATTCATTTGGCAGTACTTGTTTGTGTCATCCAATTTAAAATCCTGTCCGAAGTTTTGATATTGTCGACGAATAAACTGTCAAACAGTCAAATCGCAATTATGCGAATAGTCACCGGACCGATCCGATTTTTCGTAAAAATCGAATCGTACGTATTATCACATTTCAGAAATAGCTGAAAATTTCAACATTCGGCCAATTGGTTTTTATGCTTATGTTAAAGTTTATGCCAGTTGCCTCTAGCGTACAGATACCATATTGTCAATCGCCATTTGCTGATCAATTGTATTTGTGTTGTTTTGTTGTTATTTTTTCGGCGCGTGCACGTTCAACGTTAACAGAGGGGTAATCACGTGACAGACAAGATGGCGACGTCCATGCCGAGACAGATATTTATTATACCCTTCATATCTTTTATATTTGTTTTAAGTACCGCTGACTTTCCAGCCATATCAGCAAGAAATTCTTTAGCGTTTATTTCTTATTAATATTCGCTATATCTCGACTTTACTCGATGCGAACTTTCTTAGCGGGGTGACCTTATTACAGCTCCACTAAGAACATTTGCAGCGAGAAAAGTCGAGATATAAATTAAAAGCGAATTTTAATACAAAATAAACGCCATCCTGTTTGTCACGTGATTACCCCCTCTGGTTAATGGATATAGCAGGACATGAATGACTAACAGAATGGCACACAAGTGTCAAACAAGATTGTGGTATGACTGTAGTGTCAACATTCGTGTGACGGTCGTTATATTTAGTAATAAGAATATGAGATTTAGCTATAAAGATTTGTCGTTGTCACAACATTAAAGCATCAATATATGGGAATTTGATGACATAAACGGAGCATTCGTGCCGTGGGATAATCTAGTTTGATCATTCTGACCTATCCGTTAGATAACATCTGTTGCAAGTTTTTTGCACACATTAGGGGGCACTGTTGCAAAAATCCATGATCATTTGCCCCAATTCTTACTCTACCGAAAATATGGAACTAGATTTAAAAAAATGCAAGACTGTGGATTGGAAGATGATAAAATGCTTGATAAAATTAGACCCCCGGTAACAAAACCACAAAACCACATGAAAAAACTCTTTTATGCTTGACAATGTCATCTCGCACACAGAACAGTTTTATTATCATTGTATAAATAAACGTAATATTGTGGCAACTAGATCAACATTGTGACCACAAGATAAGTTATATCGTCTCAGTTTGAATGTTTCCTTTAAATTTGTCATTCACTTCACAACTCTTCTGATATGACGAGTTTTATCGTTACGGGGATGGTATTACCCACCCTACCCAATAAACGGTGGAAGTTAAAAAGTAATGTATTATAGTTTCCGTCTGTCCATACTTACTTTAAGTGGATACATGTTTTCTTTTACTTCTTGGCAAATATCGCTCAAAGCTGAGCTGAATAACAATGATAAAAACCTTTTTATTTAAAAAAAAAACAGAGACTGGTAGAACATCGTTACAACCAATATTGTAAAAAATATGGCGCTTCTTTGTAAATTTTGCCTCCGTAAAATTTATATTTCCCAAACTAAAGCAAGATTTGTAAGCTTAATTCATGCAGGAGGCAAAATTAATATTCAGTCGCAGACATAGCCATTAAGCTCCTCATTTCGTTTTTAATGATCGTGGGTTTGCAATAAATCGATTACGCATACACAATTGGCCAAATCAAGAAATGACGGATGTGTTTCCACTGGGCATTTCTTGAACGTCGGCGCTTTGTTTTCGCACGGACGTTTGTTGTGCAGCCGTCAGTTCGTGGACACATGTAGTAATATATTTATATTGACTCTAAAACCCCACTTGTGAAACCGTCCTAACTTTGTAGAACAGTGAAAGTGCACATCGCACGAGCAGTCCACTTGTACTTGTGTTATAAATACCGTGTGCCTGTTTACAGCCATGATGGCCTAATCAAACGCGGCATTGTGTGTATGGGTTGGAGGGAGAGAATTGTTGTGGTAGATAAAGACAACGTTATCCGGGTACAAATACTCGGTTGTTACAATGTTAACACTGTGGACGGAAACTGTATAGTACATTTCATAGTGACGTATCTGCACTTAACAATAAGAGTATGCGACAATGCCATACTCCTACTCATATCAAAAATCGTAATAGAAAATTAAATTACGATACTATTATTTTTTTTAAAGATTAGTTTCTCAGCTCAAACGTTAATTATTCATAGCATCCAGTTGTTCAATTTATTTCCTTTCAACATTTTAACTGTCATTTATTTGTGCAAATATTGGTCATAAATGTGTAATTTGTTGTGAGCTAAAAATAAAGTCGAAACTTATAATTATTGTAAGATTTTTGTTAAAACATGATCCTGATGATTTGAAATTAAGTCGCGTTCTGAGAAAACTGGGCATAATGCATGTGCGTAAAGTGTCGTCCCAGATAAGCCTGTGCAGTCCGCTCGGAATAATCCGTGACGACACTTTCCGCCTAAATTGGATTTTTGCTAAGAAGATTTCATTTAAACGAAAAATATCATAAAAGCGGAAAGTGTCATCCTGATTAGCCTGTGCGGAAAGCAAAGGCTAATCTGGGACGACACTTTACGCACATGCGTTATGCCCAGTTTTCTCAGAACTCTACACAATAAACATACACGTCGTCGCATAAACGTTCAAGGGTTCGTTTATGCGGTGAATTTTAAACGCATAGCATGGCAATGGCAATGTTTATGCGCAATAAATGCGCACTTATCCGTTGTTATATTCGACCATTGTGGTTATATTCATTGTTCTTGTTGATTTTATTTTGTTGCGTTTTTTTTTGTCAAAAGCATTCTTTCAAGTTACTATTAATTGTTTGAAAAAGACACATTTGATTTCAATACAAAATATTGCTGCTTGCGATGCAAAGCGTGTCGTGAAAAAAAAATAACGTTACCATTCTGTATGTGAGCGCTAAACATTTCAGCATTGATAATTACGTTATATACAGTGCGCATTCGTTAAAGAGCACCCTTATTTCCGTATCTCCAAGTACATTTTACCCCTAGTAAACATCTAGAAGGTTCTTTCATATATAACAGTATTATGGACTTTTTGTAACATTTACGTTAATACAAAATTCAACGTAAACAAATAATTATGAAAAGGACGTTTTATTAACTGAACAGAATGCGTATTCTGACTCTGCATTTAAATAAAGTCATTCCAACTGCAAAATATTGGCCAATTCATGTTAGATTAAAACACAAGTAGTGTAATTGCTGTATATTGAACAATAAAAGCGCTTATACGCGTCAATATGTGACTAAACACCCTCGTAGTTTATTGTCATTATTCCCAATCGTTGTTTGCACGAATGGACAAAATCGAAACACGAAAGATAAATCTAAAATACATGTCTTCAACAAAGCCACTAATTTTCCACGCGTATGATGCAAGTATATTGATTCGCCCATAGATCTTAGGGCACTTAGTGTGTTTAAAATATTGAACGAAACTGATTTTATATTAATTTATCTATTTTGATATAACATCGCTCGCTTGATCTCTATGTAAAAACTTATAGCTCAGCAGATTAAGTCTATATATCAAGAAATCTTTCAGTTTGTGGTACAAGAAACAAATTTGCCACATATACTCTTCAGTAACNTATAATAAGTGTTACATGCTGTCATATTCGTAAATATTATATTTATATTTAATGCACACAAAACAAACAAGTATAAAGGAAAGTTATGAGATTGGACATATTTCTGCATGTCCTTACATATTTGTATTTAAGTATGGAATCGTTAAAAATGTTAATGAACATTTTCTTTTTTTGCCTAATGTCGAGCACACATTTTTTCAACAACTTTTTACTGGATGATTTAATATTTAATTTATATTATCCACAATGACAATGACATTTCAGGTAAAGCAAAGTTGACTTTTTAAACATAAAACGGAACATTATTTATAACTTTCCGTTGAAAAGTAAGTTTCGGTAATCATTGCCAAATATCTTGTATGTTTTTATACCGTGATTTATGATTGTAATATGTCCATAACATCTGTATTGCGGCGTTTTAAGCTCTTTAAGTTTTTTTTTATTGAAGCTTGGGGATATTTATAATATTTGTGGAGTGTCATATAGTACCTCAAATACATATTAAGTGTTATCTTAAACCATTGATTTATGGTGTTTTAAACTGAACAAACTTAAATTAAGTTTAAACATATGAAGTCATCAATTTGATTGATAATTCCATTTGAAAAAAATATCACACTCAATCCTCTAAACTTAAGTCAAGCGTTGCTATTTTTGTCGAATTTGTATGTGTTTGCACTCATCTATTTCGGTATTATTTACTGCAGTACCGCGATCAGTGTTAACAGATCTCAAAGTGATTGACAATTTTGTCAATACTATAATCGGACCTTTGGAGTTCACATTGTTGTCGATTGTGTTTCCAAACCTTGGCGATTGAAATTGCTATCATTCATGTTTCCGATCCTTTTTCACTGTAATCTTAACAAGTGTATTGTTAGACATATGTGGTTTGTATAGTAACTACCTAACAGACATAAGACGCTCATTTCGTTACTGTGACAATCTTTGTTCGTCGGACAATGTGGCGGCGGTAAACGGTATCTGATTGGTTCGTCCATTAGCGTGATTGACAGCTCGCAAGTGGTCAGTTCTGTTGCCGGACCGTTGATATTAACATTATTGCCAATAGTGTTACCAGACCGTTGTGATTGATGTTGTTGCCAGTTGTGTTGCCAGATCGTTGTGATTAACATTGTTGCCAATTGTGTTGCCAGACCATTGTGATTGATGTTGTTGCCAATTGTATTGCCAAACCCATTTCATTTGTTTAGTAAACAATAGTTTTACTATATGTGATTGTCGAGAAGGTCAATATTTTGATCAGACCTCAGTTCTTTGTATTTTTGCCCATGTCATAACACTATAATTTGGCTGACGTTGTTGCCGATGACATGCTTAGTATGTTGTAATCGGTAGCGTTTCCAATTGCAAAGCCATGCGTTTATTGTTCCAGGGGCTGATAATATTGGTCACATAAATCTATATTTTAGGTTGTTTTTAATGGTTTAAATAGATAAGTTTGCGCTGATGTGGTTATTTACAACTCCACATTGCAAAGAAAGAACTTTATCAAGGCCATTCGTGTTCAGTTGTACATTGTAAACTACTCACATTTGAATATATATCACATCCTACGAGAGTTATAGTCCTCGTCTCAGATTTAAGAATGTCTTATCCTTATCAGTAGTTATATTTACAATGATGGCCTTGGTTGGCTAAAACGACTGTTTGGTGAAGATATCATTGGACTGAAGTATGCACATCTGTACTTTACATCCGCTTCAAAATAGCACAAATCATATAAATAGGTCATTAATGTAACCGTATTGTGAAAGTGAAAAACTAAATCGCATCATACAGCATATGCGGACAAAGACGTGCGAAAAAGCCCCCGAAAAGAAGAAAGTGTCCAGTTTTAGAGTTTAAAGTAACAAAATGTATCCATATTTCAGAAATGTATTAATTTCCGATTTATTATGTTCTTTTTCCATTATCGCATCGTTCGAGCGAGTCCAGAGAAAGTTTCAATTGGGTCCTTTTCTGTGACTTATTTTGTTTGGGTCACTTGAAACGCAAAATTCAGTTTCGAACCTTAACTGTGAAGGTCGAGTTAAGTAAGTGCAATCGTGATGATTCATGACTTTCGGACCGGTCACCTCATGTTATTACGGTTATTGTTGATAGTTTCATATAAGATTAGTGTTCTGAATACGAACTCACCTGTCAGGATCTCACAATCCTTGTCATCACGTGAAAGCCACCACATAATACAAACTGTTTTTCTTGGCGTCAGCAGCGTTTTGAGCTTCGTAACAATATTTTGGGAATTACGTACGGTGCTACTGGAAAAGTAAACGCCATTATATATGCTGTAACACTCACCAGTTAGACGCCTCGGTGTTAAAGAGAGTATGCACGATTTTGTCAAATATTTATGAGTTTATATAAAATGTGTAAAAAACTTCTTATACATATATTTCAATATAAATTAAAATAAAAGTTAAGAAGAACTTGTGTCGAAAAATGCCAAATAAGCCAGATATTTAAATCTGAAATCGAAAATGTCTTCCAGTCGAATTTGCCAGCATATATATCATGCATGTACGATGTGAATCTCAATTTAGTTTTAGTGTAAATTCGTTCATACGACACAAAGACACAATTTTGTTTCTTACAAATACGGGTAAAAGTGTCGGCATCTGCTTAAACCAGCGCTAACATGTCTTTGCTGCATTTTATAAAATTCGTCCTCAATGTACATGTATACTTTTTCTTGTATATTTTGTGTTATTGTAACATATTTTTTTTATCAATATATTACAATTTCACACATATAAAAATCGTGCATACTCACTTTTATGTGCTTATTTTTATGACATCTTTATCACCTGAGTACTGGTCTATTTTTATGACATCATCATCACCTGAGTACTGCTCTATGTTTATGACATCATTATAACATGAGTACTGGTCTATTTTTATGACATCATAATCGCCTGAGTACTGGTTAATTTTTATGACATCATCATGTCTGAGTTCTGGTTTATTTTTATGACATCATCATCATCACCTGAATACTGGTCTATGTTTATGACATCATCATCACCTGAGTACTTGTCTATTTTTATGACATCATCATCACCTGAGAACTGGTCTATTTTTAGACATCGCCATCACCTGAGTACTGGTCTAGTTTAAGACATCATCATCACCTGAGTACTGGTCTATTTTTATGACATCATCATCACCTGAGTACTGGTCTATTTTTAGACATCACCATCACCAGAGTAATATTCTGTTTTTGTAACAAAACAAGAGGAAGATATGTTTCGATTTATTAACACATTAATCAGGATGTGCAAAACATCCGCCCCTTTTAATTGTATTCAAGGTTTGTGATAGAAAAGCGGACGGTCGTGGAGCTATTGTACTTAACCTCAAATCCAAAATGACTACCTGGTCGGGAGGCAGAGTATAAAGAAATGACCTTTCAAACTTATGCTTAAATTCCAATGCCGTATTTTGCTAGAAGGCAAGCAGTGAAAGGGCTTTGTTCTTTATAGATACTTTTGAAAGCTCATTAGCCATATGTTATGTGTTTGTATAACAAAATGTAATAAATCAGTTGTAGCTTTTAATATGATCACTTACGTCAATTATATTCAAATAGACGCCTCTTGTAATTATGTTTTCCCTCCAAGTTTGCTCTTACTGTGTTTCCAAGTGCAATCCCATTAGAAATTCGCGATTTTTGATTGCTTAACACTCAGGCGAACATATTTACTTCCCAACATTTAACTGTTTAAACAGCTGGTAACTAACACAAAAGGTGACTATTATATTTGAATTCAAGATGCAAGGAATCCAGCCAAGCTAAAAAATAATACAGCGCTGACGAAATATCAACGTCTTTAATAAAATGGCAAATTAAAAACAGTCGGAGTTAAAAAATACCTTTGTAAATGAAAAAAAAATAATTTTTTATTGACTCAGCAATGGAATGTTTGCATAGACGGTTGTGCCCATAGAAAGCCAAGTATTTACAATCACAATGTTTTGAATGATAGCCAATCCGATTTGTCGAGGTGTGAATTTTGAGTTTTACATGCCCATATGAATATTATCTATTCAAATATGGCCTATTGAAAATGTATCCGTTTTAAACCACGTCTTAACGATTTTATTCGATTAATTTGATTCAGAACCAGAAGGGGCGTATTGACTGTTGGTAAAACTATTTCTCTAAATATGTGCAGCAATTTTAAACATATTACTCGAATAGTTGTGGCTGGTTTTCATGTTTAATGTTTTAGAAGTCTCAAATTATCCTATTTCCTATACCAGGTAACAGCGCGAACAAAAAAACAACACAATCGGTAGGTGGAAAATTATGCGCAATAAGTGTCCACTGTCCAGCATTTTAAAGAAATTTTCGCTGTTAAAAATATTGAAAACTCATCAATCCCGTCACTCGTGTTTCTTTTGTGGTGATGTAAGTGGAAATAATTATATTTTCTTTTCGGTCCAATGTGTTTTAAATAGTACACTCTGATATGTAAACTTTATATTTAAATGCAAACACTTATTTAAGGTCGCCGTGGCGTAATGGATATGTAGTCCGCCTAGCGACCGGGAGGTCACGGGTTCGATCCCCACTGTGAGCGTTTTTAGATCCCCCTTAAACAACAAAACAAGTACTGGTTCTAGGCCCAGGAAACGGACTCTAGAGCGTTTCAATAAAACGTGAGGCTTTTGATGCAATCGAGCTAAAATAAATAGGTTAAAACTAAACACGTATTCATAATAGTTTGCCTAGTGATTCAAAGGAGCAAGTATATTTCCATCAGTTTCATCGGAAGTCTGTCAAAAGAGGCAATGTGCCTAATCAATACATTTATAATGCTGATAATTAATGTCCACATATATGGGTGCCAATGTTTGCCGCTATTGAGTACGACCCGTTGGCAATGAGTAAGACATCACAAGTTTATATGCACTTCATGCCCCAACCTTAAGAGGAGGAGGCATATAGATTTGCCCTTGTCCGCCCCGTCCGTCCTTCCGTCTTTTTTTTGTTTCATGCGTAGCTCAAAATGTATTGCTGCTGTGTAATATTATAATGTAGTGACCTGTTTCAAGAAGGCATTTATCACTCTAGTAAGGATGCAAAATATCGACCCAATTTTTCGACCTTTATTTTCTTCGTCGCGTTTATGTGTTATTGTTTGTTNTATTATTATTATTATTATTATTATTATTATTATTATTATTATTATTATTATTATTATTATTATTATTATTATTATTATTATTATTATTATCATTATAATTTGTTTTATCATAATTGTAATAAATTTCAGTATTAATCATGGTTTGGATATAAAACAAACGACGAACAGTTTAACTGTTTAGATTTGAATGTTTGCGCTACTCTACTAGTATAACAGCTTTGTTATATAAGTCTGCTAGAAAACCAAATAACACATGGTATTTAGCACCTGCAAGCATTTCTTGGAATGTGTGTTGTTACAGACAACTGTGTGTCTGTTTAGGTTATATACATGTATTTAACTTTTTTTTAAATTTTCTTATCAATTAAAATAAAACAGATAATAAATCAAAGTGAAAACTGCAACATTATGTTTTTGTCGTGAACTCCGCGTTTAATGTTTGATGAATTCTCACTTTCGCGTAACAATGATGGGGTCAGCTCAATTCCAGACACCATGTGCAGGGTCGAATACAAAAGTGGATCAATAGGCGTATATACATGACGGTGTATCCAAAAGTAAAGGGTAATTTATTTTTGACATAACTATATCTACTAGTGTACAATGTGTCGGCATTGAAACTTCTGACACCTCGATAATTACAGTGGTATCCGGAGGTATTCAAATCGTTACAATGGTATGAATGGACCTAAATAAATGTACGGACCTTTAGATTTATAAGTTAAATAGTAACACGTTTGACCAATAACATCACACGTCCCAACAGAACCAACAGAATTTACAGTACGCACATTTTCAATAAAAGAAACTTTGATTGTGTCAATAATGATTAGCAACAACATTCACTTAATTATTAAAACAGGGTGGATCATGTATAAAAAGAAGCGATGCTATATTTGAATGACGTATATTCAAAATGTATGTCTTTATCGCGAATTGAACAGTCACTTTATTGAATTACCTGCATGATAGCCGGTATTAAACGACGCCTTTTAAGACAGACTTTTACAGACGAATGACCATACGGAGAAAACAACGACGAAAAAATGTTCCAGTTCAAAACTGTATACACCGAATAGCAATTCTATATAGCGGTACATCGATCATTTTCGCAATAAAATATTTCAAATGGTACGGAACAGTTCATAGATAAACTTGTATAAGAAAAGTATGTTATAACGTACGGTGATAACATTTGCTGAGACGTTTTATAGCTTGATAGCTAAGCAAATAATAAGACGCAATTGTATGATCCATTTCTTTCTAGACAACAAATACTACAGATACAGAATCAATTAATCCAAGTATTATTTTGAAACCTATATAAACGTTTTCCTATTCATAGGTAACACGAAACTGCACAAAGGTGTCAAATCTTAAAACGATTGATATGTGACTAGTTATCAAGCTGTGAAGTTGAACATGATGGATTGTGAGGCTTACGTTTACACTACATTGATTGTTAAATATCCAGTAATTAAACAGTTATTAAACATGATGCAGTCTTAGAATGTAGACGATACATATTGAAGGCTTACTTTGCTTTACAAAATAGGACAACCTATAATGTTACTGAGACTTGTTCACATATTGTCGAAATTACAGTTTCCCAACTTTTTGTCAAATATTCAAGAAAAAAAGAACCCTTTTAATAAGTGAGCGAAATGCCACTAACGACAAAGACTCGGCAAATGCAGCTTCGTTTGTGCATCATCATCATTTGAAATGAATAAAATTATAAAGCGTTACAAACACAAAACGATTGAATAATTTGGACTTGTGCTGTTGTTTCCGTTAAAGCTTGTTATACAAAGTGGATCATTAGTCTGTTTTCATTATATTATTAATGTGAGCTCGTTGCAAATATAATATTTAAAAAACTATGGATTTCCTTAAATCAAGCGTGTCTGTGTTTCTGTTACAATCGTTTATTAATTACATATATGTAAAGACTATGTGGTAAACATTATGTAATCATATATTGTTTCAAACAATTTGTGTTTGTACTCTTTAGCATGGTCAATACATTCAACACATGTCATACACCCACTCTTTATAACATAAACTTCTACTTTTTACCTGAAATGTGTTCGAAATTTGTGTACACGTCAATTTAATAATGATTTCCTCTAAACGTTAAGGTCCAAATAAATCTACACATTAATATGCACTTGGCTTTTCAAATGTAATTTGAAGATATTTTGTTAAACCGTTTTTAATCCGTTTAAACTTGTTTAATCCAAGACAACGTTAACCATAATGTAGTGACGTACGTTCCAGTGGCGATAATTCTCTGCCAGCTTTTCAAGTCATCAATCGCACAATGATGGTCGGACTGTTTGCCGCAGTCGCGGATCAATAAGCTTCACAAGCAGCAGACGTTGATACAAATACAGACCCCAGTCTTCAAAAACGAACACTATATATTCCCCTTTAATTCAGCGCTGCCAGAATATATCCATTTTCAGTTTAATCAGTAGACCTATTTATTACACGCTGCACAGAGAATTATAGTACACTGTCATGCTCATGAATAAACCTGATTACATCTACTTCTACAAATCTACACTAAAAAAATAGCGCAGTACATATTCACTTTAACTAAACAAGGGAAGTTGTTTTATAATTTATGCGATGAGTATGTCTTATTTTGACTTAACGGCTAAACCAGATTAAAAATAAAAGAGCTCAAAGACACATGGCAACCAACCATGAGGCAGCAGCCCTAATATATCCGTTTTCATTGATACACCGCCCAATCCAAAATAAAATCACCTAACCAAGATTAAACGCCTTATTCACTCGCTTGAACTCTTGTGAATAAAGTGCAATGACCAAAAGACCGAAGCAAAACACATTATACGTTTCAAACATTTTAACCTTGCAATCACACTGCCAGTTTAATATCAGAAAACGGTCGCAAAATGATTGTACAAAATAGTTTAAGTGTTGGTTCAATACGGATTTATATATTGACATTTTAAGCATCTTTTATTCAAACACCTACCATAGTTGGCTGAATTTCCTTTGCAATGTTCTTGTAATATGAATCAGGTAATACAAGCGTAAACAATACTATAAACGTATTCAACCACATTCAACATTTACAACTGATAATATCATATGTAGTATCTTAGCCATTAAACAGCACACTTGATAAAACGCTCACCCTCACTATAGCGCGACTAAACGTCTAAGGTGACGTAATAGATTTCGACGTAATATGAAACGATATAAATTAATATTTATTACATTCAATACTGAATCAGTTTACATCGCATCGATAATTTACCTCGTTTGCTGTCAAAAAGAAAATGATGCTACTGCTAACTTACGGCGATAACATTAAAGACACATCATAATTGTTATATGTTCTTTATTTACGATGCAATTTATTGTTCTTTATAAAAGACAGAGTGTCTTGAATGATATTTTATTGTAACATATTTGGAGCATAAAACTTTATAGGTCAACATGGATGTGATGTAATCAATCTCGGAATTCAAACCCGGGGTACTTTGGTGCCATGATGTGCACTCTTGCGGCTGCGCTTACCGGGGCGCCACACAAACACTATTATCACCAAATTCATACCGTCCTCAAATACAGGGTTAAAGGTCGTCGTGGTATAATTGATATGGTGTCCGCCTAGCAAACGGGAGGTCACGGGTTCACTTCCCACTTTGGGAACATTTTTTAGATCTCCCCAAAGACACCAAGTACTGGTTCTAAACCCAGGAAACGGGCTCAAGAGCGTTTCAAATAAATAGTAAGTACTTAAAATGCAATCAATCTAAAATAAATAGTTGTTTAAACTGAATACAGGGTTCATGTTTTGATACGATTAACCAGGGGCGACGTAGAGTTTACCTCGGGGAACCTCACGTCACGGCCCCATATTGATCGCTTAATGTCATAGGCATGAACAATGTGCTACCGTCCGGGACTCGAATCCGAGTGATCTTACCGGGCCAATTTCCCATTAAGTGACAATGTTCATTATGGACAAATACATATACAAACATTCGTGTTACAGCTTCAATTTAAAAAATAAGTAATTCGTCTATTCCACCATATCATAGGAAAAAAAACATATAAAATAATTTGTGAATGACGCTAAAAAAACATGAATACTTGTAGGTTGTTAGACGTTTCACTGTTCATTACGGAGATATATTTCGACGAGCACACAGTTTGAAGTCATATTGGACGAGCCGTTAGGCGAGTCCAATATGACTTCAAACTGTGTGCGAGTCCAAATATATCACGTATTCTACAGTTTAAACGTCTAATAAACTTTTTATTATATATCCCTTTCTAACGCGCTTTTGCTTCTTCTTTAAAATATATTACCGACCCAGCTTTTCGTATTTTTATTTTCATTCACCTGATAACGCAATTTATGACGTATCTGATGTGACGTCATTTCTCTGACGAAACATACTAGTATAATGCATCTCTGCATTTTAGGGACAACACTAATCATTATGGATGTGTTTGTGTTTAATAGTAAATTAATAATAATAATAATAAATTTAAGCGTCGAACGAATCCAAAACGTATCTCGGATTGTGTGTTTGTATTGCATAATTGTTAACTTCGATAGGAATAAAACAACTCGCTCCGACAAGATTACGAATTCGTAAATCGTGTTTTGGGTCAGAATGGTTAGCATGCGATACAAACGCTATCAAAAAAAAGTGTGGATTAAAATACATTTCGATAAAGGGATGGAAGAACAGAAAATGGAAGTGCATATCATTGAACTGTGTTGTTATAAGCATTGGATTAAAGCTGTCATTGAGGTAAATAAAATAGTTTTTGTTTTGCCGTTGCATTTTTTTGTCAATTTCTAACAATTACAATATCACTTGCTGTTGCATTTGTTTTTAATTTCAAACATTTAACTTATTTCTTTATTTAAGACATAGATTCTACACTCTAATAATCGCCTGTGTGAATCGATTATTGTACATTCGGATACCTTTTCTTGGTAACGGCTTTTATCGTTATAAAACAATTGCTTAGTGCACTTGTACTCAACTGTCCAATATTGACAAAATACAGACTGTTTGGATCCAATAACGGAATATATTGGACGGTCACATGGTACATATGAAGATTGCCCATTGGATGAATTTATTTGATATAGAATAAAGTTTAATATTGTTTTAGTCGGTTTTCAATACATTATGAATATGAGTTCGTTGAAAATATAATACTTTAAATTGTATGGCTTTCATTACAGCAAGTTTTTGTATTTATTTTATCTGATATTATTTAAGCACATGACAAACATTAACTTGCTACAGACTACACCTGTTCTCGTGATAAAATGCAATATCTTATGCTCATCAGTGTGAGGCTTTCAAAATCACGAGGAACGGTTGTGGAATTGGCATAAAGCATTTTCAATTGAATACACCATATACATGAAATGTAACATTACCATGAAATTCAAAACATGCATGTCATAATAAATAAATACAGTATAGTATAGATGTCAATAATTTCTCTAACTATAGGTATATTATCCATTATGTATAAATCATAATGAAAGATAAATACTAGCATATGAATGGCAGCAACAGATGATTCATATTATTATATAACTATTTAAAAAATATAACTTAAGGAATGGTATCAACAATCTTGTATTACGTAAGCGCTCGAAGTACTCGATAGAAATAAGTGTACAATTTGTAATGAGCACTCGTATGCCTCTATGCTCATCGCGTTACACAATGATTACGTTGTTATTAATAATTAACCAAAATAATTTAACAACAATCAGCTACAAGCATTACACTTTAATAAATTATATTCTACCTCACAGTTTGTAATGCAAGGTATATTAATCCATTAAAGAATCGCACGTTTGTGAGGTTTGTACATTTAAATAACATTGCATGATCTATTTTTGGAGAATCAAAGAAGCAGTTTTGTTCGATGGTCAAGTATACAGTAACGACAATTACACACATATAAACAGGCGGTTAAGCACAATCTTCATACTGTTTTACTGGCAGCAAACGAGTTATTGTACAATGCGGCCTGTTGATTACCGTAAGCAATTTATAATTAAACTCATACATGTCACACAAAACAAGAGTTCACGGTACTAATTACAGTATATGAAAGTGCATCAAGTTATTACACACGTTCCCATTTGATAAACGATAGACTTACCGACCACCAAAATGTACCCACGTTGTGTCTAAGATGTATTTTTAAAGATTGGCTATAAAAATAGCAATTACATACTACTACCTACAAAATCAGTATCTACACCTACATTATAGAAATAGACTGGCGAGATGATCTTCCATGTACAAGTCTAATTAAATTGTATTGTCTTGTTAAAACTGGCAGCAGTCTGTATAAATGAGTATGCGACTTCTATTCGTGAAATAATATCCACGCATTTTACTATATAATCAACTTAGAAGGCTACAAAACGTTTTACATTGGCACATCAAACACTAAAGACAGACAAAAATAGCTGCATTTTGGACGGCATAAACAAAACTAGTGTGCTTACTTCACAGATAACATCTATGTATGCAGCTGTGTGAACTGTGCTATGCCTTCTGATAACACGATAACACATCGCTCTCATTCGTACACGTGAATTGCGCTTAAGAAACATATACAATTATCACATATATGCAAATAGTATAAAGCCTTATTACTAATAGGTGTTTACATTTTATTTTTATATAACTGTAGCGTGAAGTACGTGCTTAAGTAATGTAAACCAAACTCATAATCAACTCAAAATATAAACCACTACTTTTTCAGTCTGCAGTGGAGTTAGTACAAGCGTAACTAAAGGGGACTGGAAGACCTTCTCTCTGATGATTGTCACTCCAATTGTCACTCAAATAAATTGATGTTCCAACATACACATGGTCAAAATGTCTGCAGCTTACCGGTTTATCACTAAAGTTCACACTCGTGGCCATGCAGTGATCGCATAAATGTAAAAAAATAAAGAGCAGAACTTCGGAAGTGAATAAACATATGTTGTAAATCGTATCAATTGATGTGTGTTATATATTATACGATTCAGTGCAATTTATTAATGATTGGACAATGTGTGCAATATCGGCATATAAAACATTGATATTGACATTAAATTACTTGCTTTGGATTTCTTTCTCTCCGCGTATACTATTATACAGAGAACGTACTAAAGCTAATAATTTAGTCACATCAACGACTTAAAATGCTTTAAAACAATTCTAAATCTTCTGAAAACATATCCTTGCTTGTTTCGGTGAAAACAAAACAACATAATACTCTTGAATGAATGCCATACAACGTTTAAAGCCCTACAGTACACTTCAATGTAGACAAGCATAAATCCCCAGCACAAGGTAATTGCCGGCTTGAGTTTGCTAAGTCGAAGGGTTAACTGGCCATAACAAAATGACGTCATTACATGGACTCGATTCAATACGCCATATATGGGTAACATTATTACAATGCATACGTGATTAATTTCTTACTAAAATGGTCATATTTTTAGGAAAGAAGTAAAAAGTGACTAGTTATACGTAAGTGGATGCCTTATTCGGGTCGTACGTATGACCAATGCTTGAAATACGCACAGTTACGCTGAAATGGGACGATATACGTTGCTTATTCGTTTGCCATAACCTGTGAGAACGTGTTTATATCGTTCCAAATGTCCTTTATGTGCATGTTCAATGAAATATGAGTTTGTGCAAACTACTTTATAACAACATTATGCTTGCGTTCTAAGTACGTGTTATAAATGCACTGTTCAACAATAATGTAAGCAATTCTTATAAAAAAGTAAGTATTGAAATAAATGAAGCCATTAAGATATGTTTTTTGCATTACAGAAATCAAATACAAATACATTGGCACCTTTTAAATAGGTTTAAATACAAATAGTAACCAACCAGCAAAACAGCAATCCTAAGATCATCGTTTCCACCGCAACATCCAAAAAAAACAACTTATTAAGATACATGTCGCCTTATTCATTCAATTTGAATTTTTAGAACAATGTGAAGAGGAGCAAGAGACAAAAGCAAAACACAACGTACATTTCAAACATTTCACACTCGCAATCACATTGTCTGTTGAATTCTAGTTAAGAGTCGAAGAGTGTTTGAACTAGTTCAGATCAATATAAGTAAATATATTGACAGTTAAAGCGTCTTTTATTAACACAAAATCCACGCTGTCAATTTAGATCCTCCACAGAGTTGGATAAATTGCATTTACTACTAGCTGGTATTCAGAATAACATAATAAAATGCCATGCAAGACTCGAAATGTATTCAACAACATTCCACATGGAAAACAAGCATTATCGAATGACAAGATCTCAGCTATTAAACAACACAATCGGTAAAACGCTGACTTTCTTTGTAGAGCGACTGAACGCTTGGGAGGTTGTAATTATTTTCGAAGTAATTTTCAATCAATGAAACGATATTAATTTATATTTATTGCATCCGATATTGAATAAGTTTACGTTGCATTGTTAATGTCCATCGTTTGCTGTAAACAAAAAACAGGCGATAACACTAAAAATACAACATTATTTGTAATAATTAATGCTGGTTATTTGTGTGCGCAGCTGTAACGTTATTTGCAGCTTATTTACGATGCAATTTTACTTTTATTGAAAAATGCGGCTAACATGATAAGCCTTTTTTTCATAATGAAACATAAACATAAAAAACAGGGTTGCTTTGTAAGCGTTGTCATTACTAAGGTGTATAAAGAAATCTACATTACATGACAATCCGGTTTTTTTTTTAAATAGCATATTGCAGATGATGTTTTATTAATTAATAGATCTTCCCTAAGATAACCATGACCCCAATTCATGTATAATATGTTTGTTCTTTTACACTGTCATGTCCATGAATGCAAATAAAATACATTGATTTCTCTGTATATCTTCAATACCCCAAATAGCTTAGTACATATTGATTTTAACTAAACAATGAAATTTTCGTGTCATGTGATGCGATGATTATCTCTTATTTTGACGAAACGGATAAAGTCTAGTTTAAACTAATTGATGAGAGTAAAATAATTGTATTTACAAACATCTCTAAGTAAATGTTTGGAATTATGCGAAGTTTGTGTAGTTTTACTAAATATAATTTTAACTTTTTGGTTTTGAAAAACATTAATTTTTTGTCAAGAGATAACTGAACGAATTTGGAATGTACAACGTAAATAAGTTACATGCTGCAAAAAAAACTTAGTACATATGACGGTTGTCCAATTAAACGTTTTACTACACTGTACCACATACCCCTATTTATCACGAGACGAGCGCCTTGGAAAAGTAAGCTCTAATTAAATATATCGCATTTGCTGAGAAAAGGTTTGCATGTAACGAATATCAACGCATGTATTCCAAACAGAAGAAAGGCGAAATTAACACATATGCTAGAAATAAAAAAAAAGGAATTAGTTCAATAACAAAGATGTTAATATTAATATGTAAATGATTTGTCAAGAATATCAAATAAATGAAAACGGTATTCGAATTATTTAGCAGCCAGTTATTTAAATCCATTACTGATAAAATAATAATAAAGTGCGTCAAAACAAAATGAAACATTTTATATCTAAATCTTTTTAAGACTAGTGTAGATTACGCAAAGGAATTCTACATTTCGCGTTGCTTATTGAAGTATTAAGTGTGTGTTATGTTATGTTTTATGTTGAAAGTACTGGTTATTTCTTCTGTTCATTCTTTAATTAAGATGTTGACTTCGTACAATACTTTCTATTGTATAACCACTTGTATTGACAACGAACACACACTTGGTAAAACGATTTACTTAAAGAAATACGATTGTAATTAACCTCCAGTACAAGATTCTTCAAAAAAGTGTTCTTCTCTTAATGTAAGTAATCAAAGGGCGCATTGTACATTATCCAAACCGGCTGTTGTTCAAAGAAAAGGGCAAATGTTAGAATAAAAGAGCAATAAAACGGTTATAGCGTGTGTTCGTAAGAACCGTGGAGGCCTAATAGCAATACTGCGCCTCACGTATAAATTGTTAGAGAGCGTAGTTTTATTGTGTAGCAAACCGTATCGTTTGCATTCGTCGCCGTTGATATAGTATTGTAAAATTTTACATCTTCTCAACATAATTGCTTCACAACAGTTCATAGAACCTATGGCATTTTCAGCATGCAACATGGTAATTAAAGAATCTTTAATGTATTGTGAATTGTGTCAATATTGATTAGCAACAACATTCATCGTAGCTGCTTAGGCATTAAAACAGACAGGATCAGTTGTATTAAAGGTAGCGGTTATATAATTGAGTTATATCTTTTCAAAATAAATATCATTATCACGAATTAAACAGTCATTTTATTGAATATATCATCATACTTGATAGTCACTAACACACGACTTTTTGTAAGAAAGGACAATTGAAGGAGTGAGAAAATACGGACAACGAACACGATAAAAACTGTGACAAGAACAGTTCCTTATAAAAACAATACACCGATCATTTTTTAATGAAAGAGTAAATTTCGAATATTTTGAAAGTTAAAACTGAACGATTTGAAATTCTCAAACTTTATAATTAAACCCAAAGTCGTAAAATGTGTAATTATTAATGGGAATTTTAGCTATGAAGTTTTAATACTGTATAGCAAAGCAGACAATAAATACAAAATTTAATGATGCATGTTTTCAAGACAATAAATGCTACCGAATGGATTTGGCAATTTGACAAAAGACTTATTCATTATTTTGTAAATTATTTAATTGTGTTCCCAATCATAGGTAACACTAAACTGCACAGAGGGTTCAAATCTTAGAACGATTGATATGTGAATAGTTAGCAAGCTGTTTAGTTGAAAATGATGGATTGTAAGGCTAACTTTAACAAAACATCAAACTTGTCAGTAGAAAGAAACTTAAACTTAATGTAGTCTAAGAATGTGAACATAGTACTGAATTGTTATCTTTTTTTTAAGTATAATAAAACGTTTAAGCAATTGTAGAAAACATCATCATATGTTGAATAATTTACAAACTACTTTATACTAACACAATTTTGACGTGCTCATAATGGTCTATGAATACAGTGTAAAGTAAAACGATATTTGTGCGCTTGAAAAAAAATATGAATAGGATAAGTCGCACAAAGCAGGTGACCATTTTAAATAAAACTACAAAACACATAGCAAACAACCATGAAAGAAAGCCATCTTCAGATCTATGTTTCCACTGATCCACCGCTAAATCAAAATTAAAAACAGTACCAAGATGAATCGACTTTTTCAGTCATTTAAATCTTCAGAATAGTGTGCAATTTCCTTAAGACAGACACAAAACACATAGTAGGTGTCAAACAATTCAAACTTGCAATTACAAGTGTAAGTTAAATTCTAGTGACCTGTCGCAGAATGCCTGAACAAGTTTAAGAGTTGGATCAACAAAAATGTATATGTTGATAGTTTAGCGTCTTATAAAACTACATATCCATGCTCTCATCTAAGATCCTCTACAGATTTGGACGAATTTCCTTTCCAATGTGCTGGTTTTACGACGGACATAAAGCAAACGCAAGCGGGACGCTATACGTATTTAACCACGTTCCACATCGATAACCGATAGGAAGCATCTTAGCTATATAATCACATGCATTTAAATCGCAATGATATAGTACTTCGTATACAATGTTTCATGATTTAAAATGTAATTGGACAAACAACGTGAAACGGTCATATGATGGTGTATGATAATCACTATAAGCAAACTATCTTTTTGTTAATTATATTGTCAAAGATAAAACGCATCCAATTATATTAATATCTATCAGAAACATACTGTAAACTGTTGACGTACTCTCGGCTGCTTATGGCAGTTCATTTTCTATAAAATTGGAAGCACATTTGAATTGACATGTGCCACAATTATGTTCTGACAGTTTAGCGTTAATGAAACGTATAAAAATATTCAGCACGCATTCCCGACCGCGTCATCATAACTGGAACATTGTATTACTGCCCATATTTTGAATTGTGTTATTCTATATTAATTGTCAGACAGTAATATGCATATTTAACTAGTTCAGTAACCATAGATATTGTAGGAATAAGGGTTATAAGTGTTAACCTGACAATTTTTAATCAGCAAGATTAATCGTTCCTTTAAATAATAGTTTAAAAGTGATGACAGCAAAGTAAAGGTAATTGCCGAAAACATGGCCCAATACAGGAGTTATTGGAATAACATCGTTAACGTAGTCATCATAAACAAACATTCATTCTTTTACAGACCCCTTGCATACATTTTATCGGACATGTACTGATAACTTAAACCATAGCATTGAATTTCCTTTAATTCCGTTTTAGAAAATATTGTGTTCATGTTTCATTAATGCGTTTTTTTAATCTAAATTAGTATGTGTTAAATATAAATATTCACAAGCAAGATATCATTTAGCTTAAACATTTTTGAAATTATATCAATTCACCTTACTAGTAAAAATGAGAACGCGAAAAATCAATTAAACAAGTGTAAATTCCTACCTGATTATGTATGGAATATGTCTGCATGTCAATTTAACATGGGTTTCTTCTCGAAGTTAATTTCACAAAATATCAAATTTAGAAAAATCACATCCAATACGCGGTTTGGGTGTCAAGTGTTTTAAAACATACCGGATATTTTATTTTCTATCGTTAGTCATTAAACGTCGTATTTGAGATTTCTTGGTTCCTAAAATATGTTCCAAATATTTACATTGTTATTGTATCCGCGAAAGAAAAATGAGCACACGCTCAATGTGATATGTGTCTCAGTGTATATCATCTACCACTTTGTATGCAATACAACCGTTAAACATTATGTAGTGAATGCATTTTCAGACGCAAGATCTTTCTCTCCGAATGTTTCTCCAGTCATCACTCGCGTAATGATGATTGAACTGTTTACAGCAGTCGCAGATCAATAAGCTTTCACAAGAAACATGTTCAGCCGACTTTAATACAATTACCGATCTCAATCCTCAAACGCTGAAGATATATATACGCCACTAATCCATGCTATTAGAGTATACCCATAATCAGTATAAGGATTGGACTTTATTTATACAACATTATACCTAGAGTATTCTGTTACGCTGACAAATACACATAATTGAAATTCAGATGCAGCAGAAGGATAGAAAACCATTTTTATGCAAGTCTTTAAAATATTTTTTGAAAGCAAGCCGTGCATGGAATAGATATTCTGAATGCTTTGCAGGTCAACTTCTGAAACAGCGCAGCACATGTGGATGTCTACCAAAGAAGGGGAGTGTGTTACCATTGTATCAGGTGTTTATTGTTGAAAGTTTGACTATATGGTTTAAAAATATTTAACAGTCAGAGCAGAAACAACATTTCAACTAGAAATGGTGAGGCAGAGGCCGACGCGNTCACTCGTGGCTGCGCCACTCGTGAAAATATTAATTTCTATGATCACTCGTGAATTAAAATCGATAATCCACCGAATCCAACAAATATCCTCTTTATCATATATCATTTCTAAGATTGTCATTAACTGATCTAGGACAAAATATTATTATAAACGAATTTCAATCAACAAGACATAGAAAATTACACACATATTTGTCATAAGTCAATAGATGATTGAAATCATAAAGTCTACTAATGACCTAATTTACCATAATTAATGAAAACAGAATCAATTGTAGCCGGTGTAAATAAAAATAATTACACTGCACTTTTTACCCATACTCACTTAGATGTACAAATAATCATCTGGTAAACGTGTGATCAGTTTTCTTGGACCACACACATTTCTTCAGTTTGGGAAATGTTGTCTATAATAAAATATCAGAATTCGCAAATACGGCGAGTGTCAGCTAACCAATTATTTCCCTAATGCTTGTCAATCGAGTTGCCAGAGTGAGGTATTAGGTGGTTATAAGCTGCGATGGATCCATCCCCTTTTATAGATCATTACGTCTGATCGATGTATCTTCATCAAACCGTATGTATATATTATGCATAGAGTTGTTAGTTTAGGAATGTTTTAAAAGAAAAGCTCAAATTATAAAACTTTTAAAAACATAAAATCGATATACTTTTAACAATAAATTCATGAATAACATTACCGAAGTAAAGTGAATACCCTTTAATTGAAAATGTGGCATTTGAAACAAATAACGCTTACACATCGTCTGTACAAAAGACTATAAACTATTAACTCTCAACCATATATACATTCAAAATCGCATGTTCCTTTATTCGGTGTTAACATGACTTAAACTAAAGAAAGTATAATAATTGTAAAGTGATTTTTTCGTTGGTAAAACGAAGATTTGTCCTGGAATTTCAATAAAGTTGATATTCATTGAGATGGTGTTTTATCATTGATATAAGTTAATCTGAATTTGAAAATAATTACTAGTATATCGGTTGACATAATTCACACGTTTTGCAATATTATGAAGAAATAAAATAACTTACTGTTCGGTTCAATGACTAAAAAAGTAGTTTTGGTCATAATTTATGTTCAACAAATTAACCTCCTAAACAACTTAACATCTTAAGTGTACTCTTAGGTATCCAAATAATTATAGATATATAATTATTTGGCTACCCAAGACAGACGCATATAAGCTATAAGCTGCATGTTGTCTCTCAAGATTTTCTGGCATCCCGTTTTTTTTATCATCCAGATATATACACCACTAAACTTGTATTGAACAATTTTGTTTTTCAACAAATATCCAGCCCAGAAATAAACATTTGCAAACATATATCTAGAACAATACATGAAAAGCCAATATCACCGGGTAATGACAATGTGATGGCCAACAGTTATATGCTAGCAGTTTTTTTTTCTATTGGAATACAAGTATTTTGCTTAATATTTAATCTAGGTTGATTAAGCTTTTTTGTCGAAACTTAATAATACATTATATAAATATTACATGTCTGACAGGGTGACAGTAAATTTGTCAACTTGAGGAAATACTGTCAACCGAGGCGAAGCCAAGGTTGACAGTATATTTCCGAAAGTTGACAAATTTACTGTCACCCTGTAAGACATGTAATATTTAATTTATACTACCAAAAAAAACTATTCAAACATGAACAATTTATATGAACCATGAACATTTATTTTTATTATTATTGTGATAACAAGCATCGGAACAACAATCCGTTGGTTATTACCACAATAACCAACGCTTACACGTCTATTATTTCGATTCTAACACGATTTTATTCATAAGTCATCCGCGACTTAAAGGTTATAAATGAGAGCTATTTTAACCTTACTTCTTTTACTCTTTCGCGAAAACGTGACGTCACCACAAAAATCTAAATCAAATGACGTCGACTTCTTTCAACAATTAATGTGACGTCATACTGTAAACATAAACCAAACGCATGCACGCATGGGACAGTATATTTTTTTACAATTGACCACTCGCCAGCTGTCAATCAAACTCACGGACAATCAATCAGATTTATTGTATTGCGGTCACATGGTCCGACAAACAAAGAGTGTCGGAGTAATTGAATAAGCGTTTTATGTAAACAAAACTAGAGGGCGGAGCGATCGCTTATTTGGCGACTGGTCAATTCCGCACGTGATTGCTAAGGTAGCGGGCGATAGTATTTTTTGGACAGTATTTTTTTCCCGCTGGGTCTGAATTCCGCACGTGATTGCTAAGGTAGCGGGCGACAGTATTTTTTGGACAGTACATTTTTTCCCGCTGGGTCTGACAGTATTTCTATGTCACGATGGCCTATGGGAGTTTAGCATTGTGAATAAAAGTGAGGTATAATAATAAAGACTGATACAAAGCCATATATAATACATCGTCCTTTTCCCTTAGCCATACTTGGACAGTAAAGCGATGCACTGTGTGTTTTGATGATGAAACTTACTCCTCAAATATCACAACAGCAGAGTTTAATTAACACAAATTAAATACTTTCTTGTTATGGTTTACATGATCAAGAAGTTTGCGGCAAATGTATTAATAAGGGAAGATTTAGCTTTTTCCTGATTGGATTGATGTTCTTAGAAATGAGATTCAACAAAAGAAAATACTTCAACATGTTCATTATGGTTGAACTTTGCGCTGTATTGTTTGGTGAGAACCCATACCTTAATGTCTCATGAATTATTAATTTCCAGGTCCGCAGAACAATCAATCAGTCAGCTAAATTCTAGAAACCAATCGCAGAGTGATTGAAAAGATTTATTACAGAATTGGACCACTGCAGCGGCAATTTAGTATTGACAAAATTTGATCTCATTTTTTCACAGTGTGTTTGGGGTATTCAATTAGAAATACGATATGCACATAACTTGTTTCTCATACAACTTTGCTGAATCATTTCAACATACATTTGAAATAAAAAAAACAAACGAATGATGTTAAATTACCTGACGATCGATATTTTTTTATTATTCACAACAGCAAATATTTTCGTAAAGACGATTTACCCACATTATGTTACATACTAGTTTAGAATTGAATAAATAAAAGTTTATTATATGAGGCTAAAAGCACCAGAACATCAGTTATGAATTGCTCTGCAATTTCAATATATTGAAGAGAAAAGAGACATTCGCAGATTATAATTATGATTCTTTTTAGAAATTAAATTTAAGCGAAAAAGTTTATTATTGTGAGAAGATAGTATTCAATGCGTGATTGTGGAAGCTAATTTCAGACCATAATCAACCAGTAACACCACGGACTCAGAATGTAAATCATTCACAAGATGCTTTGTCAAATATACCCCATTGACATTGATGGCTTGTCATGGATTGTATGGTTTTCAGACATTCAACATTTTATTAATTGTCAAATAAGTTTGTAAGTTTATTTTTTGGTCAATAAGTACACATGGTAACTGTTTAAATACTTTACGGAATAATTAACATTAATATGAGGTATTTGTGCACTGGAAAAAAAAGAATGAATATAATTAGAGACACACGGAGTTATCAGTATTTAAGAGATCAAAATAAAATACATGAACACGATTTGAAAATAACACGTGAAAAATACTAAGCAATCAAAATTAAGAAAAGATCTCCTGTGAGGAATATTTCAGCCGAGAAAAATCGTTCTATCCCAACGTATGCATCTAAACACGAAAGATAAATTCCCTCTAGTTCACTCTCTTGGAATATTGAGAATAATAAGACAGAAGCAAAACACACTGTACGCTGTTCAAGCTAACAGTGAATAATCATCCGCATTCAAGACCTCCATTCTCACTGTTGGCTGATATTTAGACAACAGTCGAAGATTGATAATAGAAGTGGACGAGATAGTTTAAGAGGTGGATCAAAATGCATAAATACTCTGTGTTTGTCAGTTGAGGCGTCTTTTATACTTTCTTTTGTTGTTTGTTGGTTTTTATGTATTGCCTTTTTCAGCATTTGTTCAGTCATATATATGGCGTTTATTTAACCTACTCACGCTTAAGATAGTGTATCAAGGATATTGGTATTGTTTGAAATATTTACATTATACATATTCGATGAATGGTAAACAATATGTATGTATAATATATTGTTACGTGTACGGAGTCCATGATAAGCCGGTATAGCGTTTCAAAACATATGCACAGACTCGTACAAAAAAAACACACATATCGTCAACAAAATAAAATGCATTCCGGTTGATAATTTTTTTAGAAATAATACAATATTATAATAACCTTGAGGTGTGTTTCTAATAAATTTTAATACAGCTACAAGATACATCTAGAACTTCAACGTGTTTAACGTATAATTTTTACACAAACAACTTAAAACATATTCTTTACGGACACACTACAGCTGAAAAAGAAAATATATTCACGACATGTGTTGAAAACTGTTTATTAATATGACATTGTGAATGTATAATAAAAATATATATAAGTGCATATGAGATTTGATTTAAAACACCTTTTGTGCGTCGTAGTAGTTCATTGTCGTTAATGAACAATATCCGCTTGCTATAGCGTTGGATGCCGATTTGACAGAGAAGCTGTGTGTTATTGTATGTACATTTTGTCAAGTGTTACATATTAAAAAAGATAATATTTTGCATATAATTTGTACTGCATACACAATTAATATTATCAAATTCAAATCAAGCTACGATTAGCCGAACATAATATATATATAGGAAATTCGTGTTATGCACACTTTTGACATGCTTTATGCTGCTAATAGCAGTCCGTTTCTTATGACGCAGTGACACTCTTAACATGACATGTGTCTCAAGTGTGGATGACATTGCAAAGGCATTACGCACTTACTGACCGCTACACAAAACAAGCGCAACAGTATACAAACTACCGTTATATCGAGTCTTACTTTGTACCATTTCAAGACTACACTATGTATCGCGAGATGGTCATATTTACAATCGCGGACGGTTTGTAGTATTCTAACATTACATAACATGACATTGTAATAGGTGTCCTAATAATTAATTGTTAGTTGTATGTGATTAAGCGTACACAACGATGTTATGTATTTCTCTTTTAGCAACCATCAATTTTTATCCAGAACAACATAAAACCTGCTGTAGTGAAGCAGATTCAGGGATATTCACATGTTGCAGCAGTTGCGAACAGTATGCTCTCACAAACAGCATGTTTAACCGACTTTGATACTATAACCGACCTCTGTTTCAAAGCGAACGATAAACATACGCTCACACGATACACGTACACCTACATTCACATAAATCATGGAACGTTATTTATTACACACTACTGAGAGTATTATATTACGCCACCATGTCCATGATTGCGACAAATAAACCAAATGCAATTCAGTTCTACACTGCCTAAATAGCGCGATTTATCTTACTTTTAACCGATGTTATCCTATTTTGTTAAGGAAAGTTTCATTTGAAATGATGAGACGGGTGTTTTGAAAAAATGGTTGAAACTTTGCCAATATGCATGCTTTAGAATAACCATCTTTCAATTAAACATTGTGCTCTCATCAAAACTATCCTTATTGCTTATAAACGTTGTTTGATACAAAATCACAAGCGAATATCAATCCCATTTCATTTAATCATATGAACTTGCATAAATCGACTAGAACTTACGGGGAGGTACATGGGTAATAAAGATGAAAATGATCATTAATGCAAACGTTATTTGTTATCATGAAGAATAATGCATCGTCATGCTAACACTATGTTTATGTTGCAAGCGTTTTGACCCCAATATTCGCAAGTGGCAAAACTATTGGCAACTTCATTTATTTTAACACAAATAACTTTTCTTTCGAAAGTGGCCGTCCACATACACCTTAAAGTGTGGTTATTTATATTAGATTTAAGATTAAGTATAAAAATGCGTATTTTATTAACAACTATAAACATTTTATAAGATATGCAATACTACAATATAAGTTACCATACATGTTCTTATTCAAACAGCAACACTCCATATATAGGACACACATCTCGGTATATGAATGTCAGAAGCATCACTATACAATGCTCAAACAATTACCATGTGTCCCTTAATGGCACCAGGCAATTTATCATGAGTCTTTTTCTGAACCAAATACAATAATTTAGCAATATAAATTATTTTGAAATCAACAAAAAAGTAAAACAAAACAACAACAAAAAACGAAACGTTGGGTTCAATCTAACAAATGTGCATTGCATTATTTTCCGTCATTGCTTAAACATTTGTTCTGTGTGTTTTATCATGTTTGTAAGACTATACAGGTTTCTTCACTCTGGATCACCTTTCATATGATACTATATCCGAATAAATATTTACGGTGGTTATCAGACATCCTTTTATTCGCCGAACGCGAGTCGATCGAGATTTCTGAAGGATGCATATGCTGGTTATAACTTGAGAAGCAACACTTTTCAGAAAACGTTACATCATTATCCACATGAAAAATGGTAATACTTAAATTGAGATATTAGAAGCATAAGAACCAGTTGACATGTGGTTTCGTGGTAAAATACGTTGTGCTACATGATCAAAATGTATGCATACTGATTGTATTGTTATGTATTTTACTTGTGTTCTGGCAGCTTCGTATATAAAACGAACGGATTTAAACGTTTCATCAACACTTAAACTAGGTGTGCTTTAATACAAAAACCGAAGTAAACTGTATACTTTTGCATACATTTGAATACGAAACAGATTGATCTCCATCACAATGAAACAGCTACTCATCCAGTTAACAATTAACACAGATAACAAGTTAACACGGTCCCAGATCTCTGAATAACTTTTATCGTGTGAAATACATCTCAGGGTCACAATGATCGGAACCAGATATCGGATAAAGTACTGTAATATCGTTGCGATAACGGGACGATGTGAAGGTGAAGATTTGCATACCATGTCAGTTTCACCTTGTTTTCATTATTGTTATGTTGTGTTAAGAAGAAAAATAATCGTTGGAGTTGATGACTTTGGCAGGCAAATAATTTTGCAATAAATAAAGCACATGCTAGTGTGCTTGTATTGTGCAGTCCCATTAGTGACCTCGTTGGTTCTATAACGATAATAAATCTTCTTGAAACATATCTATTGAATCGTATAAAAAAAACAACATAATACTCTTTACTGAATGTCATCCAGTCATTTGACAAACTATTTACAGCAAAAAGATTTTATTACATTCACTTGGTTGGCTAATGAACTACATTACGCCACATATGTGTCACAAACAGGAAATGTAATCGATACGCATTTCGTATTTCATGAGGGATAATATTCTTCATCAATGAATTACGCTGTAAACACTATCGCGAGTGTTTCTTTCTCCGTGATGAATAGCGATCTATATACATTCGACGTATGATTTAATTCCTTCGCGGTTATTAATTGCTCAAATGCTTTATGGAGAGACTGCGGGTCGTATGTTATAGAAAATACTGAATATGTTTGTTCAACTAAAAAGACTTAGCAGATCAGATCTCCATTCAAAACTGAAAACCTACACTTCTTAATGACACTTACACAATACTTCGCATGCCAATGTATCAAAACATCACGTATACGTTGATATGATAATCTTGTAAGACGGCATGATCAAATACTATGATGTATATGCATCATACGCAATATTTTATAAAACTTCTAGCGGTTACTGTCATTCAGTTATTGTATACATAAACAATCATTTCAAACCAATATATTAATGGGCTCTACTTTCAAAGTTGAAGAGAACAATCTTAGCATTATGAATCAAGTGTTGACTATGCATTATGGCCTGATTGTTGATACAGACTCCGTATTCTAGGTTCAATGTCATAATCGAAATAATATATTCATTACAATTGCTGTTAGTGGTCTGAACACTCTCCACGGAACCAAATGAAAGTATTAACATACTAACACTATAGCTACGTCAGCAAATGGTAATTCTTATCATACAAACAAGTGACCAATAACTAAAACTACACATTTTTTTTTAAAGTAAACACGCATAACACGCGTATTACCACCTTGGAAGTGTCAATGCAAAGCACTGGCGGTTTCAACAGGTTCTAGTGCATCCGATACTCGTTCAATATAAAATTTATGAATAGGAAACTCCAGTCTAAATAAATAAATACAAATGAAAATAAACACAGAGTATGTTGCAAATAATTCACATTTATATGTGTGTATTGATTTTCACAATTATACTTTTTTACAACGATACGACCCGATACTTTTGAAAAGTCGCCAGTTTCAAATCACTTTGCCTGACATACCACTTACATAACATAATGCATACGTAAATCGAATTGCTTGTCATGTTAGTACACATAAGCAGAGAACCTTTTAAAAGCTGTTTCAATCTAAGACGTCCACTTTTCCCACACGTGCATTGGATTTAATGATTTAAAATTGCGTTCAAAATCAATGTAATGTTACTTCGAAGAAAACGTCAGAATGTAAACACCCTTAGATAACTGGCAAGGACATTGTTACAAACGCTAAGTCCGGCAAGAAATGCACTCCAAAGCCTTATCGTTTAGCGTACTCCGAATTGAAATGCAACTTAATTAATCAGACACACATGAAAACATGTCTGATATTGCAAAATTGCTTTGAAACCCAAAAAAAAGAAACTCTTGAGAATATGCACTCTTTTGAACCATGGATGGATAACGGATGGAAACACAATAAGTTTGTGAAATATAACATATAAATTGCATTTAACTATGTAAGTTCCACTCAACACACCTTAAAAGAGGTTTTTGAAACGTCGACACAATATAACTTTTTAAAATATAATGTGCGAATGAACTCTTAACGATATTATGGTATTTTATACTCATTGTGCATTACCAAGAACATTACAGTGAATTTTACGTCAAACAGATTGTCTATTATGTTAGCCGTTATGTTCTAGCAGCATATTTCCACATGCCTTTCCCTTAATACGTCTCTTGAATGCCGAGTAAGTATGTGTTTTAACCGGTCATTAAGTCGCAGATGCGAAATAAATATAGAGTTGTNTGTTTGCAACCTCACACCTAACACTTGTTTACAGTATCGTATATGTATTCTTTCAATCTGAACACTATTATTTAACCCCCATACTTCACAACCATAGCTTAGAATAGGTTCAATAAGTTTATTAAAAAGATCAAGTCTATGATAAACTGATATATCTGGGTATTTAACTAAATAAGATTTCAGCTTGTATATTGCTTTAAGAGCCTGTCATGAGAGTGCATCATACGTTAATGAAAAAGAACCCCCAGTGGTAAATACTATGCCTAGGTATGTAAAACTATTCACTATCTCTACAATATGTCCTTTGTTATAAACATTTAAATTTCGTCTATTCTGTCCACCTTTTTTAAAAATCAATATTTTTGTTTTATTCACATTAACGCATAGCTTCCATTTAGTACAATACTGCTCTAATAAATATAATCCATTTTGCAGTCCAGCCTCCGATTCCGCAAATAATACAATATCATCAGCATATAACAATAAAAACAGTTTTCACATACCAAGATTAACTCCTTCAAACTTATTTAGCATAAAATGTTCCTCGATATCATTTAAATACATAGGGAAGAAAAATGGTGATAACGATTCACCTGGTCTTACTCCCAAAAAGCATGTAAACGAATCACGACTGATTGCATTATTAAATTTTATTGTCGATTTAACAACATTGTACATCGATCTATTTATATTCAAAATTTTACCACGTACCCCTTATTTTATCAATTAATACCATATGATATCTCTTACTATAAAGTCAAATGCCTTCGTAGAATCGACAAATGCTGTGAACAGTTTTTTGTTTTGATTAAAAATATGGTTTATAATACCCTGCAGTACAAAAATATCTTCAACAGTTCCCATACCTTTTTGGTATCCGGCTTGAGCTTCTATGTATACATTGTATGTTTCACCCCAAATGTTCAATGGAATACTAATTATTTTTCTAAATTATTTTCCTATCGTACTTAACAGAGTTATTCCACTATAATTATTCGGGTCATCTAAATCCCCCTTCTTATGCAGCGGAACAATAAATCCTTCACTCCAAGTCTCTGGAAAATAACCTATATCAAACATTTTATTAAACAGTAAATATAATACCCTAAGAAAGGATTCATTTGTAACACCGTGTTTAAGAAACTCATTTAAAACGTAATCAGGACAAGCAGATTTTCCATTTGTTAAAGATGTATATGCCTTTTTAATTTCGTCTTGAGATATTTCAATGTTTGAATCATCAAACATGACCTGAATTCCTCATTTAGGTATCTTTCATTAAAAAACAGAATGTCTTCATCTTGTTGATAAAAATGTGTGTCTGGATCATTAATGGATTTAAAGTATCTGAAAAAATCATCAGTCTTTAATTTATCTGACTTGCATGGCTTTACCGATCCCTTTAATAAATTCCAATATTGTTTTGCGTCTAATAATCGATTATGTTCTAAAATCTTTGCCTGCTCTAAATCATAACGATATTTATTTGTTCTAACTAAAAATTTATAGTTGCTCCGGGATTGAACCATCAATATTCTATTTTATAAATATCATATTAGTTGCACAACATTCATTTGTGAACAAATTTCTTACGTTACTTTACAACAGCTTTAATCATAGTGTCCATTATTTCCGTATTTGCATTTACTTTAACAGTTCGCAAATAACATAAAACAAAAACCTGCATATAAATCGAAGATTGTATTTCATAAAAATATTATAACAAACGAGCTAAGTTCATTAATTGTTACAATTGTTATATATTTTTAACTGATGTGTATTATCGTACAATTCATAAGAACAACGTCGTACATATTGGGCAGTTATAGTCTTACCGTTTAATGATAAGCTTGGATTAAGGTTGAAAAACTAAGATAAAAAGGATCGTTATTACCCACAAATATAAAATATATCAAGATGGTAAAAATTTGCATACTACTGTATGAAGAAATCCCCCTTGCGGATTGTCTGATGAAATATATTTCTACTTCCGCAAAGCAATCAATCAGTCAGCTAAATTCCAGACCCCAATCACAGAATGATTGAAAGGGTTGGTTACAGAATTGCATCCATACAGCGTACATAAAACAACAATGAACCGTCTCGGATGCAATTGGTATGATAGAGCTCAAAGCATTATTGTCTAAACAATATTTAATATACTTCTTTAACATTTTGTCGGCATACTCATGTCAGACTCGAATTAATTATGTTGGTATCACAATTTATATAATTGTATCACAATCCATCAATAAGGTGAGTAAAAAAACGGAACACAGATAGCTTTTGATGGTCAATGTTAATGATAAAAATGTTGACCAGTAAAATAACACGTCCTAACAGTTGAAATCAGCTATGAAATTTAAATTATTTGAGTGTTCAATTAAAATGATAATATATGTACCGTTAATTGTGCATATATTGACCTTCGATTGCAGTGAAACAGTAAACATTTCAATTTTCAAAAGTAATAGTTGAATACTATCGTGTTTATCGAATAATGTTTTCCAATATTTCAGCACATATTGAAAGTTAAAACGCAAATGTTTGAAATACGAATTAGAAATAACTATATAAGAAGAATATGTTAAGGTTCGCTTCAATAATACACAGAAATTTCATTGTTCTTGATATTCAAACATCGTAAAAAAATTACTATTGCGAATAAAGCAAAGTATTTAAATACTACGCATCGTTGCTTAATGTTGTTTAGAGTTTAAGGACCTCATATGTTATACTATGCTTAAATAAAACATATTCATGATTTGTGAAACTAAGCCAATATTTGGAGAGTTTTATCAAATATCGCATAGAAGGAAAACACATTTGAGATCGTGTAAAAACATTGCTTGTTATAGTAAACCTTGTTTTTTTACCCAACCATTTGGTAAACCCTTTATCGTTGATAACTGAAAACGTTACAAGTGCAATAAAATCCCCTACAAAATATACCCCAAAACATGTTATAGATATTTGTATATTTTATTATTGATGTATTGAATCAAGTCATCGGATTAAGAATGAATTTATTTGTCAGATTACTGAGTTGGACACTTTTTTTATGTTTGTATTAAACGATAACATTAATCTGGTAAAACAGTATTTTTTTTAAACATAACCGTACAATAATTGAAATATTGTGTCACGATTAGTAATACAAGTCTGTTTGAAAAACGATTGTGCCCAAATATCGTTAAATAAATAGCATCATCATGTCAAGGTAAAATAAAAACATATTTTGTAAATAAAAAGTTGTTTGTAGACGATGTTCTAGAACAGCCCGAATATAAGCTCAAATTGGCATTGTGACAGTCTTGGTTACGAAACATACCTTCTAAGGGTATTAACAAGGTGATTACATTACCATGTTGCATCATAATTAATCAAGTAAGTCTGCAATATTCCGCATCCAGCACTAGTAAACGTGTTGCTGAACACGTGTATTCATACGCTGTCTGTTCCATATGTTACACGTACTAATTGCATGTTCCATTTCGGAGTGCAAATTTGTCCATCAGGTTTATGTATGCATAATCGATTGTTTCTGTACTAATTTTGCAAAGAAATGTATGTTTCACATGCAAACTGATTAATCTTTCGCACATATGCGTATTCGTGAACATTTAAGACTTCCAATCTGATCTCTAGAGAATAAGGAGTATTACAGGATCATGTCATCACTTTAAATATATAAACCAAGTTTTTTGGTCATTGATTACATGCACGTTTCCACTTATTTGAGTTTTTGTCAACGGGCAGAGAGACGAACGATTACAGACACACGGCAAACTTTTTATCCGATAAGTGGATATGATGAGTAAGTTTCGATATCATATTTAATGGAATTTAAGGTATTCACATATTTTGTATTGTTCTCTTTTTTGATAACGGTGACCTGACATTTGACCTCTGAAAACCAAGAGGTCGAGTGTAATATTGTCATTGCCTTTTATAAGCATACCAAGCTTTAACTAAACACTTCTGTATATAGTTAAGGAATCGAAGGTTCAAAGGTTCTTTCGCGATATTATCTCTGACAGACAGAAGACTGACCGCTTAGACATGGATTTCTAGACAAACCAATGGCAATTACATTGCCTAAAGTGTAAACCGAGTGTTATAGTAGTATTTTTTAACTTGTTTGAGTAATTACAACATAAAGTGTTGTTCTGTTTTTGTTTTGAAATGTTCACATACGCTTTTAGCCATGGTGAAAAACAACAAAAAATCGTGCATAATCTTCATATTTGCATTTAAATGTTTTCAAAGTTGCATACACGTACATTTTTTAACAATCGAAGGTTTCAACGTTTTAAAATTAAGTGAAAAGAAAACTTTTCAACGAATGCTATTTAAGGTTAATTATCAGGTTTAGACGCAACTGGCTGATTTTAAGCTTTTTATTTTATATTGAGCACAATCAACACTACGTCTCAATAGTAAATGCCAATGTACTGAAGCATAGTAATTTCAAATGAAATTATGAAAATAATAGTTTTTGGTCATAATTCAAAAAATCGCTATGAAAATACATACAATGGCATACACAGAGTTTAAAAACTATTTTGAAAATTTAAGCACAGACNCAAATATGTTGTATTGTTCTCGTTTTTGATAACGGTGACCTGACATTTGACCTCTGAAAACCAAGAGGTCGAGTGTAATATTGTCATTGCCTTTTATAAGCATACCAAGCTTTAACTAAACACTTCTGTATATAGTTAAGGAATCGAAGGTTCAAAGGTTCTTTCGCGATATTATCTCTGACAGACAGAAGACTGACCGATTAGACATGGATTTCTAGACAAACCAATGGCAATGACATTGCCTAAAGTGTAAACCGAGTGTTATAGTAGTATTTATTAACTCGTTTGAGTTATTACAACAGAAAGTGTTGTTCTGTTTTTGTTTTGAAATGTTCACATACCCTTTTAGCCATGGTGAAAAACAACAAAAAATCGTGCATAATCTTCATATTTGCATTTAAAGGTTTTCAAAGTTGCATACACGTACATTTTTTATTATTCGAAGGTTTCAACGTTTTAAAATTAAATGAAAAGAAAACTTTTCAAAGAATGCTATTCAACGTTAATTATCAGGTTTAGACGCAAATGGCTGATTTTAAGCTTTTTATTTTATATTGAGCACAATCAACACTACGTCTCAATAGTAAATGCCAATTTACTGTAGCATAGTAATTTCATATGAAATTATGAAAATAATAGTTTTTGGTCATAATTCAAAAAATCACTATGAAAATGCATACAATGGCATACACTGAGTTTAAAAATTATTTTAAAATTTAAGCACAGACATTTCGAATGATAAGAATTATGATGATGAAAATTTTAATAGTTATAATAATTTTGATAATCCTAATCATGTTTTACCCTGAGCTCGATGATCAAATTTCAGTTGAAGAGGTAATTAATGTTGTTAAGTCATTGAAGCGGAACAAATCTTGCGGTAGTGATAACCTTTTGAACGAGTATTTTATTGAAAGTCTTGATATATTAGCCTTGCATATATGTGACTTATTTAATTGTATATTGAACTCAGAATACTATACCGAAAAATGGACCGAGGGAATAATTGTCCCTCTGCACAAAAAAGGTTCAAAAGAAGATGTTAATAATTATAGAGGGATTACTTTAGTAAGCTGTTTATCTAAGATCTTTACAACCGTTTTAAACAATCGTTTTGAAAATATCTGTTGTGAAAATAACTCTATTTCGGACGCCAAATTCGGATTTCGGAAAGGGCGGTCTACGATTGATGCAATATTTATTCTCCATTCTCTTGTTAAAAATTATTTATTTGAAAATAAGAGATTATATATTATTTTTGTAGACATGATGAAATGTTTTGATACCATTTATAGAAATGCATTGTGGTTAAAAATGTATAATTGTGGCATGCAGGGTAAAATTCTTAGGAATGTTCGGGATATGTATCAAAAAGTTAAATCTTGTGTTAAGTCATTGTCTTCATATTCTGACTGTTTTTCATACGCAGTGGGGCTACGTCAGGGGCAGGTTATGTCCCCTTTATAATTTTTCAATGTTTGAAGACGATCTCGAGTTGGTTTTACAAAATGATGTACAATCCGGATTGCATATTGATGACATTGTCTTGATTTTACTGTTATTTGCTGATGATATGGCCATTGTAGGTTAATCTCCAGATGAAATTAAAAATCATTTAGATAATCTACATAATTATTGCAATGTTTGTGGATTAAAAGTAAATACAGAGTTGTTTTTTTTATTATACTGGGAGTTTCACATTGAATCAGGAACACATAACGGGTAAAGCATTAAAAGCAATGAATATCTTATTATCTAAATGTCATAACTATGTTTTAAGCCTAAACTACTTTGTCAACTATTTGACGCTTTTGTTGGTTCCATTTTAAACTATGCCTCGGAGGTTTGGGGCTATAATTAATCTAAGGAATTAGAAAGAATCCATTTAAAAGTTTGTAAACGATTATTAAAGGTTAAACTTAACACGTGTAATGCATGTGTATATGGTGAGCTGGGTAAGATATAAATAGATATGTACGTGTCATTAAATATTGGTTTAATATANTAGAATACTAGGATTAGCGTTGAATAGAGAGAAGTTTATGTTGCTCGGCTCGAACACCGAAAGCGCTCGCCAAGGCTCGCGCTTCCGGCGTTCTAAGCCTCGCAACATAAACTTCTCTCTATTCAACGCTAACCAAGTATTCTCTATATAATTCGATGTAATAGCTCGTGAATATAAATAACGGTGATGCTGCCACAGTTGGCAGACCAATAACTACGTTTGTTATGCGGCAAATTAGTTATTAATTTCAGATAATGACATATATTTATAAACATTACTACAATAGTACAGACATGTATACCGATGATGAAAACTAAAAATGGTTTTCTGTTCACACACATATTAAATAGACTGCTGATCTTTTTAACCGACCCCAACCATCAGAGAGACCGGATATCCTTCTGCAGACACTCCACTCAGAGTCAATTCCGACCCTCCAAAAAAATATGAGATCCAGAAGGCACTGAAGGCGCTGAAAAACAAAAAAAGGCCGGACCAGACGGAATTCCACCAGAAGCACTAAATACACAATTTTCCACCACGGCAACTACGCTGCTGCTCTTTCTGCAGGAAATCTGGTCGAAGGAAGAGTCCTAGCAGTTTGAAAAAGGACATCTGGTGAAACTTCCAAAAAAAGGAGAACTTTGACTCTGCAAACATTGACGAGGCGTCATGTTACGGTAGGTGCCAAGCAAAGTACTCATCGTTAACCACTCCATAATGATACCCATAATCAATTTAAAAACGCACAGATATTTGATAATCATTTTAAATGTGCCACTATTTGCTAATTCTAAAGATGTAAGCTATCATAGCGAAGTTACTGCTATTGAAATAAAGAAATGTGTCCTCAAACTTAAACGAATTGTTAAGATTTTGAAAAACTGGATGACATGATGAAGAATCAATAATGACACTATTATTTTTTTTGTTCGCATATTCTGCTTAGGTTATACTCATGTAGCATTGAGAGGGAATCTGCTTATTGCTTATCGTCTCATAATGTACTTTAATGTTAAAATTATTTGATAAAAATATTAAAGTTCCTAAAATATGAACACAGAATACAGTGTTTATCATGTGATTTATGTGTTATTTATTTCTTTACTATGTGAGTTGTAATATGAAGGAGGGAACGGTCTAGACTGAAATAGCAGGGTGATGTGCCCTATTCCTGTGGGTCCCCCATTTCCCTCTGAACTAGTCGACGCAAATATATTGAAATTGAATGTATCAGTTTGAAAATATTCAAGGTAAAATGACAAAACTATGCTAAAAACCTTAAATACGATTGCACAACTAAAAACTTTCTTGGATTTGTTAAAGTATGTCACCAAACAATTCAGGCTTGTCCCTTTTAAGTTGCACCCTAAACGTTTTGTGGTTCTTTATCTTTTCTAATATATAATGAAAATTACATACATATCCTATCAGTATATTCATGTTTTGTATTTTTTAAATAACAATACACGTATTTAATTTTGTTAAACTGAATGCTAATGCTATATATGCTATATATTTAATAATATGATTATCGCATGCTCAGCACGATAGAAGACAACTTATTAGTTAACCATATATTTCGTTGAAAAGACAAGCATTAACATAATTATAGAACATTTATTTATGCAACCTGAGAAACGATGACAATGTAATAAAAAGACAAACAAAACAATGCGCGAGAACTGTTTTAATAAATAAATAAATATTCTCATAAGTAAACAAATATCTGCTCGAAAATGAACAGCATTAATTACATACCCACAGATAACAAAATGGTGATTCAATTTAATTTCTCAACATTCTAAAATTGCACTCGCGGTAATGTGTATACCCAACAATCGGTATCGTTTATTTCGCCCCAAATGCAAGTTGTATTTTATTAATCTTTATATATATATGTATATAAATAGTCATGCATATTTCATAATTGGAGATTGATTTTATGACGCAGAATCTGTATTCCAATACGAACAGAGCAGTACATGTACCTCAAATTCAAATCACTTCGTGATTGATTTATATTAACACTTTCAAAATTCACACCTATATCGATATTACTCGCCCTTTATAGTAATGTTTGTTTTTGGTTTTGTGTTTTAACACAATTATTCCATAATTTTAAATCTTCCAAGCTTAACTGCCTTTACAATACAAAAAACACATACACATATTGTGATGTTTCTGAATAGACACATTTGTATTGATAATAAAAATGACCATAATAATTGATAATAATACATTCCTAAATCGAGTTCCAAAATAATAAAACATAAATATCATATGGCTAATATCACGAGTTTGATAAAATATAAATGAAAGTGCAGAAGTTTACTCTGAGATACAGATGCAACATGGATTTCCTAAAGTTACGAACAATAATATTTGCAAGTTAACACTGCGATATAACTTAATATAGTTTACAATAAACAACGCATTGAGTTTATTTGCAATTCTCAACTTACTAGACTGTCAAGCCTAATTCAACAGCTTGTTGAAATTTACAAAGTCGTATAACTTAAGTTTAAGCATATTATTTTGTGTATTATATTTACATTATAAACATTGTTTATAAATATGAGGTGATATCAAGTTATGTGAAACAGAAAACGCACAACGAATGTGTGTCGTTGCTTGTACAGAATAACGACAGCGATAAAGAACAATGTTATTAGAATAAAGATGCATTTTTCTCCGAGGAAAATGAGGTATTTTTTGCAAATAAATGTTGCTGATACTTTTTCCGTGAGAGGTGCCATTAACGGAAATTGCGAAAGAGTACGGAATTTACCGATTTTTTTAGTATTGGAATATCGCTTATGGTATCTAGCAATGCATACATCTACATAGGACTTGATTTAAATTGAATACAGTTTGATCTTATACTCTTAATGTATACAATACAAAATAAAACATACACGAAAAAATCACAGTTACAGATACACCATGTGTTAATTTCATAACATTCTGAGCGCGGATTCGATTTGCAGGCACACATGTTCTCACGCTGATTGATATCTCAGTACAAAATACAAAATGGCATTATACATGTGCATATTACACGTTAACAGTTATAAAATGTGTGTCACATGTCTGAACTAAATCCAAATTTTGTACTTAGTCTACTTGACGAAGTGGCTCAAAATTTCAACGGCTAAATAAATTAATGACCATTTAGCTTTTGAACAAAGTTGTTATGAAAATAAATTGTTCACCACTTTCATCTTTATGTTTATATAACCTAAACGGCATATGTAAATAACTAAAAATATATTTGATAACCATGCTGTTTTAAAATCTATTTTATTAATGTCTTAAAACATTGGACTGTTAGCTCAACTGGCCGTTCCAGTTACACTAATGCTGACAATGACCAAATTTAGAACAATCCATTAAAACAGACGAGTCAATGTCTAGAACAGTTTAATCCTTGTGGTCTAAGGGTATTTTATCTCCTTCATAAAGAAAGTCATTTAGTTTTTAGAAAACGTTAAAAATACAAACTCTGTCATGCAAGTAAAACTGTTTTAAATTGTGCATTTGTTTATTTTCTAGAGTGCCAATTGACCATGCTCTTCGCCTGTTATGAAAAACATCAGGTAACTTGTCATTTTCCACTTATGTGCGTCACAAGTCGACGTAGTTATTCATATGGGCGTGTGGTATGGAATGGCGTCCGTTGTGCAGGTTCGAGTGAGAATTAGCGGACGCTGAATGGGACAGGTCCGTGTATAGCGTGCTGGGAACAACGTCATCATGGTACTCGCTGATGCCCCGACACACCTTGCATGCCAGCAAGCGTCTGAACGCCATCTTGTATTGTCTGTTGAAATTGTAGTAAAGGAACGGATTTAACATGGAGTTTATGTAACCTAGCCACAGTGCTACGACCCACATATTGTAGTGGATTTTGTACCCAATGAACGGGTCTATTATGTTCATGATGAAGAAGGGGAACCAACAGATGAAGAAGGAGCCCATGATGATTCCGACCGTCTTGGCGGCTTTCGTTTCGTGCTTTAACCTCCCCTTCCGATGGTGTTTATGCGCGGATAGTTCCAACATTCTGATCTGCTTCGCCTGCATTCTCGCGGTTCGGAATATATAGACGTTGCATATAACAATGAAAACAGTCGGAATGTAGAAAGCTATTAAAGAGCAAATCAGCGCGTATCCTTTGTTGACGACAAAAGCGCAGTGGGACTGATCTTCTGGCGGGAACGCACAGTTCACGTACTCTTCTATTCCAATATGATTCCATTGTAACAATATAGGCACGAATGAAATTAGAATAGGCACAATCCAACAAAATGATAACATTAATATCACCTTACGCCGAGTCAATAGCTCGTGAGTAAACGGCCGACATATGGCGAGATAACGGTCTACGGCTAAACATGACAGATTAAAAATAGACGTTGTAGTGAACATGACGTCAAAACTGGTCGTAACAAGACACCACGTGCGACCTAATTGCCAGTTTTTATTATTGAACTGTTGATAAATTCCGAACGGCATCACTAATATGGCAACCATGATATCAGCAATAGAGAGCGAGACAACAAAAGCGTTAGTCACGGTCTGCAAACGTTTATGTGTAAACACAGCTACGATTACCATGACGTTTCCCAACATAGTCAAACACGGAAAGAGGAACAAAACGGCAGATATTATATAGCGCTCCATTGGCTCGTACATCGGTGGGGGTCCCGAAGAACCGTTGAGAAGTTCCATGCAGCGATCAGTTGCTAAGGGTGTGACGCTCGCGTTAAATGATGACGTTGAAATAAGGTGAGACGCTGGCGTTATAAACGTTATATCGCCCAAAACGGCTGACCTGTTGTACACGATTGTTGCCATTCTATCACGATCTCTTCGCTATCATAAAATGTATATTTTTTGTAAATGTATTTTCATAGGACAAGCGTAACATTTGCATTAAGTTCCGATACACCGGACCATTTCAAAGATAATAATGTTATCTAAAGTTTCTTAAAACAACTTTTAAAATGTACCATGGTAACTTAACTTGTCCATGTCATCTTGATTGCACAATTATACCATCTGTTTCCGTTTGAAAACAATTAAATGACTATATGATTCACATGAATATCGAAATGTCAATTGATCGAGCATGAATCCATTTGGAGAAGCGATTAATCCCACATGAAGACGCTAATTGCCCACGCATGTGTACCATGTTCCTTCTATGGACTGGTTCAACACCTAAGGTACGTGTTTTCTCTCAAAAACGACTTTAACTATCTGAATTTTCCAGTGATGTGGCGTGAAGTGATGGCAAAGGAAAAAAAACCGTCAGGCGTTCGGCGTAGTGAAGTAGGCTTCGGAAGGATTGACCGGGTGTTGTCGCTTTAAGCTCTGTCATAATAAGAGACATCTACCTGAAAATAGAAACAGGAAACTGATCATGCTTTCGGACGGGGCATTGACCTTAAAGTTCGTGCCAAGAGTCATTATTATTTATACAAAAAGAGCCACTTCAGACGCACCAACTGAAGCGAAATCTAGTTATATAAATCTTTTATTTATGACATGTGACCAATTGTCATGCAGCCTTATAATAAGAATTATATCAACAGCTAACGGTCTCTCAAATTGGAAATATTACAACACTGACGACGTGTTCGGTGATATGAACTACGGTAAGTACCACACTCGACAAGGTTTTCTAAATGGTCACTGAAATGTTTTCATTGTCTCAAAACAGAATCGATTAAATAACATGTTTGCCTTATACAACTGCTGTATGTTACTGTCGATTTGTATGAATATTTTTTTATGAAATTTAAAATCAGAATCACTAATCCCTAACGGAAAGGTTTCTTTTGTATTTCAGGTTCTTTGTGTGCGCACATTTCAAACAACAATATAAAGAAGTGAAACTCGGGAAGCTCCAGCAGTATTGTATTCTTATTATACTCACGTTCGTTGTCTTTTATTTAATTAAATTTAACTTTAATTGTGTATGATTTTGCATTTGTAACAACCACTCTTCCTAAAAACAAAACTTTCAAAATTTGAAAAAGGCACTTCACAGGGCGTTAATAAACTACTTGAATTAAGAGAATTTATTCAGTTCTCATAAGATTTTACTCATTGACATGTATTCAGATTCAAACTTGACCAAGATAATACCAAGATAAACATTTTAACCAAGTGTCATCAAGATTGAATCAAATGTAGCTTCTAAAGTGGTTAAACGTTTGCTTTTTAAGATGTCACAAGATGATCTGGATTTTTTAACTTATTTGAACCACGTTCAAACTATTATATTCTTGAAACCAAGCAAATGTATGCGCGGAGTGTGGTAAAATAGCATGTTATTTCAATACAGTTATGTTTCAACAAAAACGTAGGTGTAATTTTAAACGCACACAAAGAGGACACAATCATGAATTTATATTACAATACTTGTGTGCAAAACGTCACAACAGTTTTTTGGCATTTATGAAACTCCTGATTAGTGGGATACATATATATCAGAGTTTCGATAAAAAAAACATTATGTTCTCACAATGAACTATTCAATAGAAAAAAGGCCTGAATTGGTCAGGAGTTTTTTATACGAACCCATTTTAGACTTATGAATAAAAACAATCAAATATACGTTGTTTACAAATGGCAAAAAAGTGTTCATTGCGTTCTTTATTTGTAATGATTTGTAATTCGCATTAACTCCAATTGTAAAATCAAATTTACAANGTTGACATACTACGATGGGTGTACTTGATCATAAGTATTACTTATCTTCAGTATTTTAATACTATCTTCTCATTATATTATTTATCAGCTTACAAAGAGCTAGAATCTCATAATTTCTTCCAGAGTTTAGTAAATTGTAAAATCTACCAACTGTAAAATGAATAATGTACTTTAATGTTAATATAATATGATACAAATATTAAAGTTCCTAAAATATGAACACAGAATAAAGTGTGTATCATGTGATTTATGTGTTATTTATTTATTTACTATGTGAGTTGTAATATGAAGGAGGGAACGGTCTAGACTGAAATAGCAGGGTGGTGTGCCCTATTCCTGTGGGTCCCCCATTTCCCTCTGAACTAGTCGACGCAAATATATTGCAATTAAATGTATCAGTTTGAAAATATTCAAGGTAAAATG